>JBBPBX010011219.1:0-42646 GCA_038048925.1 Garcialebias charrua | reverse complement strand
CGGGACGAAGTGAAAGGGGTTCACCCACCTCCACTACGTGTTGGAGCCGATCAAAGAAGCCCAGAGAGAATGGTCTGATGTGGAGGTACAGGCTGTCTCAAGACTGATGTAATCCAACAAGAGGTCTTTATACTGTTTAATACTAAGTGTATTTTTATTTTTCCAATTCATGAGTATAGTTTTTATTTTATTTTATTTTTTGCTATAAATAAGGTGGTAAAAATCATATGACTTGACTTTGTCTCCAAGGTGACATCATCTAAATAAATCCCATATACTGTATACCATTTAATCTGTTAAATTGGATATAGTCTACTTCCTCATATATATGTTCCAAATATTCAATTCCTTTACACTTCCAACCTGGGAAATTTATCATATTATTCTGTTGTAGGATGTCAGGGTTGGTCCAAATGGGTGTACGTCTGCATGGAATTAGTGAAGACTCTGTCATTTTAAGAAACTCCCACCAAACAGTTTATTTTCAGAGAGGAGCTGATATTGATGCTTTTAAAGCATTCCTGTTGCTTTATGTTTGAGCTAATAAATGGAAGGTCTAAAATCATTATATTATTGCAAAGTGTCTGTTCTACGTCTAGCCAGGGTTCATCATTGAAAATAAATAGTTTATTCTAGGCAAAACCATCATTTTTATTGAAGCAATCCTTCCCGTAAGAGATAAGGGTAGAGATTTCCATCTAGCAAGGTCATCCTCAATTTTCATTAAAAGTGGGATGTGGTTTAGTTTAGTTAAATCTGCCAATTTATGAGAGACTTTGATACACAAGTACCGTACGTTCTGCCTTAAAAGTCGCACCACTGTATATGTCGCATCAGTCCTATTATGTCCAATAAAGTGGAAAAATCCATAAACATGACGCACCGCCATATATGTTGCATCTATTATGCGTCACCGCTGACGCGTCACGTATGTTACGTGTCACTGCTGACCAAAGGTGGGCGCCAGACCGCCAGGGAGCGCTAATCCGCTTATAGTGGACCTAAACAATTTGTCAGCGTTACAACAGATTGACTAACTTTTATAATTCATAAGCGGATTTGTGCTATTTTTATTTAAAATGCAGTACCGCTAATAACTAATTATCTATCTGTAAAAATGAAAAAAACTTATTTACGGGCTCTTAAATCAACCGGACAACTGCTAACAGACCATATCCTGTCAGCGCCGGATGTAGTTCGTGAGCAATCGTCCGGTTGGTTGATTTAAGAGCGGGGCCCACCCTAAGGAGCCCTATTGGCGATTACCTGTCATGTGACAAGACATGATTGGTCAAGTTAGCAGCCAGTGTGTTTCTCTGCAGCCTTATTGCTTGTTTCGAAGAGTGAGTCAGACGAAGAGTTTTAACATGGAGGGTGAACAACTTATTATGGATGTTTCTCAACGGCCTGTGGATGAACCACGTGTGGAAGAAGGATCTTCATCGGCTTTGGCTAAGGAAGTCACTGAAGAGCAGTGATGGGAATAACGGAGTTACAAATAAACGGCGTTACAAACGGAGTTATTTTTTTCATTAACGGGTAATCTAAGTAGTTACTATGTCTATCGTTACAACGCTGTTACCGTTATATCCACTAAATGGGGGTACGTTGTTTTGTCTTCTGCGTGCTGGCTCTCGTAAACTGTTTGTTTACTTTCCCCCCTTGGTGAGGGAGGGTGGAGGGAGCAGAGGGGAGGGAGGGTAGGAGGGAGCAGAGGGGAGGGAGGGGTGAAACAATAAGGATGATGCTGATTGGCTAATATAGAGTGTCAGGTAGAGGTCAGCCAATCAGAGGATCTGTTGTTCAGTTCACTGTAAACCACAGCCACAGCTGAAAAGTTAGCAGAAGTCCTGCAGCAGTGGCAAGTCTGGAGGGAAAGTTGGCGTTTTCAAAGTGGAAATACAGAAACTACTTTACTCTCCTTGAGGTAAAAGGCAAGAACGTGCATGTGAAGTGTACATTATGTCCCGGAGCGAAGTGTTAGTCTACGTCCGTCGTAATCTGATCTGATGAAGCATCTCTGCTCAGGTAATTCAGATTTTCAGTACTGTTTTAAAAGTACTTCATATTGTTAAAATGGTTCTTTTGTTTTTAAGAAAATACTTGAAGAACCAGTTGTGTGAGGGTTTGATTTTATTTTACACTACAAAGCACTTATTTTAACTGTTTACTTTTATTTCTAAGAAAACACTTGAACAGTACAGTGTGTACATAGAGCTGAAAACACAATTGTTATATTATTTTGTTAACCTGTATTTTGTAATGAAGAAAAAACTTGAAGTATAGTATGTCAACCAGTCATGTTCTGTTGAGGTGATGTAAGCATTTCTACTTTAAATTCGTAGATACAGTATACTGTACCTAAACTTAAACCAACCAAACAAACAATAGTTACTTTCCCTGGTAACTACAGTATTTTCTGGTGTATAGGTCGCACCTGTGTATAGGTCGCATTGTCCAATTATCACCAATAGATTGGAAAAATCCCTAGATAGGTCGCACTGGTGTATAGGTCGCACCTACGTTTAGCTCTGCTGCAAATGTCTGCCACAGGAGCGCACAGCAAGGCTTTTAAGAAGATTAACACTTAAAAACAATTATTTGTTTGATAAAAATTATAGCAAATATGTGTCTGAGCTGAACTTTTCCTTAATAAATGAACGTAATTGTGAAATGAGCTGGATTTAAAAATTTGTTTCACCGAAAGTGAGCCATATATAGGTTGCACCTGAGTATAGGTCGCAGGCCTTGAAAAAAACATAAAAAGGTGCGACCTATACACTGGAAAATATGGTAATTACTTTTATAGGTGAGTAATTCAGTGACTAACTCAGTTACTTTTTGGGAGAAGTAACTAGTACAGTAACTATAATTAAATACTTTTTTAAAGTAACGTTCCCAACACTGCCGAAGAGAGCGTAGAGTCTCACCCGTGGCCCCGCCTGAAGGACTATTTCATTTTTGACTCGAAAGATAAGTTGAATGAAAATTCTATGTACTTTCAATGTGTCCTGTGCCAACCAAAAAAAAACGATAATCAAAGGACAATTGAGGAGTATTTTCAATTTGAAGTCGCATTTCAGCCGAAAACATCCAACACGTGTTGCGCAGTTCGAGTTGGCAATCAAGTCCAGGGGCCTCATGTACAAAGACTTGCGTGGATTTCCTACTGAAAAGTGACGTACGGTCAAATCCAGAAAAGTGTGTACGCACAAAAAAATCCAGATGTATCAAACTGTGCGTACACCGGAATCCACGCACATTCCTTTTGTACATCACAATTAACGTGGAACTGAGCGCACGTGAGACACCTCCCCTGACACGCCTTCATTTACATATGTTAAACAGATGCAAATTACTTCCTGCATGTGTGAAGGACATGTTTGTTTGATCCCTGCGCGATCAGAAATGATTTCTAGATTCAGGAAAATAATGAATTTAATATAATATGAGTGAGGAAAATAATCCTAAGTAAGAATAGTAATAAAATGTGTTCATCACGCAAAGAACGAGTGATTGTGTGTCGGTATTAGTGTGTGCGCGCACCCTGCTTTGGTGCGCAACGGCTCATCCATTCATTCTGAGTGAAAATATTAACTTTGCGCACGAGTTTATTACCATAATTACTGTAAACACAGAGGAACTTAGATGTTTGGTAGATCTTTGTTTATTTAATAGATGATATGAAGAAACGGGTCTGTGCGTCTCAGTGGAGAGTTTTCATGACATGACGTGATGTTGGAGTCTCCAAACGCTGCGCGCGCCACAGCCTTGTGCGCAATCTGTTTGTCTGTGAAGCTTTTACTCTCCTACAAGTTATATATGGTGTACTTTCACGTGTCATTTTGGAGAAATCTACAATAAACGCAGATTATGAATCACCTCCAGCTGCCGCACCGGCGAGGGTGCGCGCGCGCTCCAAAGCGCGACCACTCAGCCTTTGGAATCATATAGATGAGACATTCCATTGGACATGAATCGGCTTTGTGTGGACTGGACTGCCCTGATCGGCCTGCAGCTCCCTCAGGAAAGCTCCTGTGGAACAGTTTGATCGCTGCTTCTGCATGTGCACGCGTGATGCACGGCTCCTGTGTTGCTCCAGAGCGCAGCAGTGCCAAACTGAAAAATGATTATTTCTGAAAACGGCTGATAAGCCATATCCTAGATCAGAAAATTATATCTGTTTATAAATAAATGCTCTGCGTGTTACACTATTTATTATATCCTCCAGTAAGGCTGAATGAATCCGTTCCTGTTAAATTTATTTTTGGCACAACTTTGCGCGTCCTTTATTTAACTGCGTCATGTGGATGTAATACTTGTTAATCGTGTGTTTGGTGGGAATATTAATCATTTTCACATCATGAACAGTTAATAATAATAATAATAATAATAATAATAATAATAATAATAATAATAATAATAATAATAATAATAATAATAATAATGAATTCAATTTATAACGCACTTTTCATTAATGGAAATCTCAAAGTGCTACAAGGTGCAACAGAATTAAATGTCAATAAAACAAATAATAAAACAATTAAAATCAACAACAGTATCAGCTATGATCAAAAGTAGAATCATGAGGAGGTAGTGTAAGCTCGGTTGAAAAGAAAGGTCTTCAAGCCGCTCTTAAAGTCAACCACAGACTGTGGGGCTTCAGTTTCTCTGAATCACCTGTAAGTGTCGCCAAAGGAACAAAAACCACCGAAACGTGCGTACGCGAGCCATGGGGCTGGCGTGGAAATGTACTTGGATGCGCACATATTCACGTTCAGTTCAGTTTTGATACATACAGGGTTTTGCGTGGATAGTGACGCACGCAAGGTTTTTGTGCGCACGCACGGTTGATACATGAGGCCCCAGGTCCTTACGTGGAAAACACAGACTATCTGTGGAGAGCAGTGCCAGTGCAAGCAGCAGCCAGTCATCCCAACCAAAGAAAGCACGGCAGCCCAGCCTTGCTGAAACTTTCTTTAAATCATCCTCTACCACTGGTGTAAGGCAGTCTATGGTGGACACACAGATTGTCGACATGTTTGTCCACAACATGCTACCGCTGCGTGTAGTGGAGTTCCCCACCTTTGTTGGCCTGATCAAGATGTTAAACCCTAGCAAGTCATCAATATCTCGCCGCACCCTAGGCAGGAGGATTTTGGCCCGCCATGGACAGCTGGAAGAGCATCTGACGAGGTATATATACAAGTATTTTTTTTTTTCAAAGCTCTCCTGGCGGTGAGGGATGCTGTCATGTTGAAGAAGGAGTCCTATTGGGCCTTTTTGGCCTGTGGGACCCCGGAAGCAGCAGATAGGTACCGACAGTCCAAGCGGCATGCGGCTCGGGTGGTTGCTGAGGCAAAAACTCGGGCGTGGGAGGAGTTCGGAGAGGCCATGGAGAATGACTTCCGTACGGCTTCGAGGCGATTCTGGTCCACCATCCGGCGTCTCAGGGGGGGAAAGCGGTACGCGACCAACACCATTTATGGTGGGGATGGCGTGCTGTTGACCTCAACTCGGGATGTTGTGAGTCGGTGGGCGGAATACTTCGAAGACCTCCTCAATCCTACTGGCACGTCTTCCACTGAGGAAGCGGAGCCTGGGGACTTTGGGTCGGGCTCTCCAATCTCTGGTGCTGAGGTCGCCGAGGTGGTTAAAAAGCTCTGCGGTGGCAGGGCTCCGGGGGTGGATGAGATTCGTCCTGAGTTCCTTAGGGCTCTGGATGTTGTGGGGTTGTGTTGGCTTACGCGACTCTGCAATATCGCGTGGACATCGGGGGCAGTTCCCTTGGATTGGCAGACTGGGGTGGTGGTTCCCCTATTCAAAAAGGGGGACCGTAGGGTGTGTTCCAACTATAGGGGGATCACACTCTTAAGCCTCCCTGGTAAGGTCTATTCAGGGGTTCTGGAGAGGAGGGTCCGTCGGATAGTCGAACCTCGGATTCAGGAGGAGCAGTGTGGTTTTCGTGCTGGTCGTGGAACACTGGACCAGCTCTACACCCTCAGCAGGGTCCTGGAGGGTGCGTGGGAGTTTGCCCAACCAGTTTACATGTGCTTTGTGGACTTGGAAAAGGCATTCGACCGCGTCCCTCGGGGGGTTCTGTGGGGGGTACTCCGGGAGTATGGGGTACCAGGCCCATTGATATGGGCTGTTAGGTCCCTGTACGACCGGTGTCAGAGCTTGGTCCGCATTGCCGGTAGTAAGTCAGGCTCGTTTCCAGTGAGAGTTGGACTCCGCCAAGGTTGCCCTTTGTCACCGATTCTGTTCATAACTTTTATGGACAGAATTTCTAGGCGTAGCCAAGGTGTTGAGAGGATCCGTTTTGGTGGCCTTAGAATCGCTTCTCTGTTTTTTGCAGATGATGTGGTCCTATTGGCTTCATCAGATCGTGATCTACAGCTTTCGCTGGAGCGGTTTGCAGCCGAGTGTGATGCGGCCGGGATGAGGATCAGTTCCTCCAAATCCGAGGCCATGGTCTTGAGCCGGAAAAGGGTAGCATGCCCTCTCCGGGTCGGGGAGGAGGTCCTGCCCCAAGTGGAGGAGTTTAAGTATCTCGGGGTCTTGTTCACGAATGAGGGAAAACTGGAGCGTGAGATCGATAGGCGGATAGGTGCAGCGTCCGCAGTGAAGCGGGCGCTGTACCGGTCTGTCGTGGTGAAGAGAGAGCTGAGTCGAAAGGCAAAGCTCTCAATTTACCGATCGATCTACGTTCCCACCCTCATCTATGGTCATGAGCTTTGGGTTGTGACTGAAAGAACGAGATCTCGGATACAAGCGGCTGAAATGAGTTTTCTCCGCAGGGTGTCTGGACTCTCCCTTAGAGATAGGGTGAGAAGCTCGGTCATCCGGGAGGGACTCGGAGTAGAGCCGCTGCTTCTCCACATCGAGAGGAGCCAGTTGAGGTGGCTCGGGCATCTGGTTAGGATGCCTCCTGGACGCCTCCCTGGTGAGGTGTTCCGGGCATGTCCCACCGGGAGGAGACCCAGAGGAAGACCCAGGACACGCTGGAGGGACTATGTTTCTCGGCTGGCCTGGGAACGCCTTGGGATTCCCCCAGAGGAGCTGCTTCAAGTGGCTGGGGAGAGGGAAGTCTGGGCCTCCCTACTTAGGCTGCGACCCGACCCCGGATAAGCGGACGAAAATGGATAGATGGATGGATGGATTTTTTTTTTAGAATGGTGTTCTGTACTTCATATTTTACTGTATGTAAATATATGTATCCACTCATGACACAGGCTTGTTAAATCTGAACAACAAAATGGCAGGCAGAGAAATAATCCTTTAAATTCTCAAAGAAAAAAAGAAAAAAGAATAGAACAAGCTGACATTTAAATATCAGACGTTATGATAAATGCAGTCAGTGTATCCGGCCCTTTAAAAAGATTTACTGGTAATTTTATACTTGCTATAATAACTATTTACATGTCTTAATAACCACATTTTATTTCAAGTAATAAAAAATAAATCATTAAATAATAAACTATAATATAATTAACTTTATTTGTATAGCACCTTCCTACAATGGCTTGCATTGACCAAGGTGCTTAACAGGACAGAAAATATAAAAACCGGTACAATAAATCACTGAAAATAGAATAAAAGCAACAGAAAAAGGAGGCAATGGAAATAAAAATGCTACATACTAAAATACCAAAGTAATAAAAGTTACACACTGAAAGCTTTTTTGAACATCATAAATGATTCTGCAGTGTTAATTGAATTAACACTGCAGAAATTATTTAAAAATAAAATTAAAATAAAATACAGGTTGAATGAATGAAAATAAATTATTTAAAGCTGTTATGCTGATGAAGACAGACATCTAGTGGTCAAATGGAGCAACACAGCATGGCAAGGTTTGGTTCCGTGCTTTGCTTTCATCATGTGCCCATAATACATTGCTACGCTTCACTTTTCCAGTAAACAGTTAAAATAACTTTAGTGATACATTTTTAATGAAAAATCTACAATAAACAAAAGAAAAAGACAAAGAAGCAGCCGAAATAGCAATCCTCAACACATTAAACAACTTTTAAATTTTTGGACCATGAGCGAAAGGTGTATTGTAAGAGATGACATCCCGAGCGAATCGGGGTTAAGAGGTAGGATAAAGGTTTATAACAGTTCATGCACCGCTAGTTGGCAGTCTACTGCAAATATTGCATAACTTGTTGGCTACCAATTGTTGAATTTAAAAAGCGGTTTAGAATTAGCTTCCCTTAATTTTCATAAGACATTAGTGCTTTGGAAATTGCGGACCTAAATAAATTAATAAGTGCTTTAGAAATAACGGAACAAATTTTTGGATTAGCGCTACCCAGCACTGCTGCTGACAACCCGGAAATGTGGCCCGGTGTTTTGTCAAAAATGGATTGGCTGCCAAATGGCCACAGGAGCATGCACGGAACCACTTTAACAATATTAAAACTTAAAAACAATTATTTGTTTGCTGAAAATTATAGCAAAGATGCATCCCAGCTTAACTTTTCCTTAATAAATTAACAGAATGGTTAAATCCGCTGAATTTAAATAGTTTTGCTCTGTCGGCACTTCTAAATGTGCACGCGTGCACAGCGAAAACCATCCTCTTTTTAAAATTTAACTAGATAAACACCTTAAATAATATATTTGTTTGCTGAAAATTATAGCAAAGGTGTGCCTCAGCTGAAGTTTTCCTTAATAAATTAACTGAATGGTCAAATCCACTGAATTTAAATAATTTCGCTTGTCTGGTCTTCCAAATGTGCGAGTGCGCTTAGCAAAAACCTTCATCTCTTTAAAATTTAACAAGATAAACACCTAAAAAATATATTTGTTTGCTGACATTATAGTAAAAGTGTGTCTCAGCTGAACTTTTCTTAATAAATGCACTTTGACGGTTAAAACATGGCGAAATGAAGCAGACGAAATAAAGCAGTTTTAAAATTACTACATGCTCACCCACTCATAATGATGACGGAAACACCTATTTATTTATTTATTTTTATTCAAACCCATTGAATTCTTCATCCTCTGTGTCGCTGGTGAAGAGTTCTGCCAACTCCTTAGATAACAGCTACCACAGCTACTATCACATCAAATTTTAGCTCCTAAAGCTTATCCGTTGTAAATGTCCATCCAGTGATTACTTTCTGTAAGTTTCATCAAATCTGTACTGTTGTTCATGAGCTATTTTGCTAACAGTCAAACACTGAGGTAACAGTAGTTCAGATCTCCGGAGAGCAGTAGGCCGTGCTGTGACAGAGTGAGTCAGAGCAAAGGAGGCTTCTGTTGGACACATGAGCTGGGAACGCTCGGTTGACTCTAGCAGCCGAAAGTGGTACTGCGCCCCTAGCGGCCGAAAGTGGTACTGCTTTATTTTTTCCGTCAGAATGAATGGAAACGGTCATAGCTGAGCTAAAAATTGGTCTAAAAATATGGGGAAGAATCCATAAATATGTTGTTTCGCCAAATAGGTCGCAAGACATGCAAATTAGGCAAATAACTGTGACTTAAGTACAGTATGTAATTTCCCTGACTACAGTTGTGTAGTAAGTGAATTGTTGAAAAAGCAATTAATTGGTAGAATTGTGGATTTTTGCAGTTTATAGCTTAATCTGAAACTCTTGAAAAAGAGTTGAACAATCCAATAACCTGAGAGAGGGAGGGTTGTGAATGCTGGAGGAAAAGCAACACATAATCAGCATATAGACTCATTTTGTGCTCTATGTTCTTGCATTTTATGCCTTTAATATCTGTAGTTTGCCTGAGTGTTACGGTTAACAGTTCGATGAAAATAGCAAAGAGTGAGGGGGAGAGTGGACATCCCTGCCTGGTGCCTCTTTGCAGAAGAAAGCTTACAGCTATTTGATTATTTGTCCTAATGTATGCTGATGGTGAACTGTATAATATTTTTAACCAGTTTATGAAATAATTTCCACAACCAAATGTATGCAAGGCTGTAAATAAAAATTTCCAGTTAACTCTATCAAAAGCTTTTTCTGCATCTAGAGAGAATATTGCAGTTTCAATGTTTTTACTGTAAGAATAATCTATTAAATTGAATGATCTGCGTGAATTTGGTGAATGAGGGTTCCCACCCTCATCTATGGTCATGAGCTTTGGGTTGTGACCGAAAGAACGAGATCTTGGATACAAGCGGCTGAAATGAGTTTTCTCCGCAGGGTGTCTGGACTCTCCCTTAGAGATAGGGTGAGAAGCTCAGTCATCCGGGAGGGACTCGGAGTAGAGCCGCTGCTTCTCCACATCGAGAGGAGCCAGTTGAGGTGGCTCGGGCATCTGGTTAGGATGCCTCCTGGACGCCTCCCTGGTGAGGTGTTCCGGGCATGTCCCACCGGGAGGAGACCCAGAGGAAGACCCAGGACACGCTGGAGGGACTATGTTTCTCGGCTGGCCTGGGAACGCCTTGGGATTCCCCCAGAGGAGCTGCTCCATGTGGCTGGGGAGAGGGAAGTCTGGGCCTCCCTACTTAGGTTGCTACCCCCGCGACCCGACACCGAATAAGCGGACAAAAATGGATGGATGGATGGATGGATGGATGGATGCGTGAATTTGTGGATTAATGCCTCCCTTTTATAAAACCAGTTTGGTCAGGATGTATTATGAGAGGAGTTACCTTTTCCAATCTGTTTGAGAGGGCTTTACAAATTATTTTAAGATCAACATCGATAAGATATATGGGACAATTACTGGTAGGTAATACAGGGTCTTTGCCTGGTTTTATCAGAGACTAATGTTGGCAGAATTTATATTGTTTGGAAGTCTTTTATTTTTCTCAGTTTCCTGCAGCATTTTTTGAAATAGTGGTGCCAGGATATTCCAGAATTCTTTGTAGAACTCTGCTGGAAATCCATCTGGACCTGGAGCCTTTTTATTGGACATGCTTTTGAGGGCTTCCTGGAGTTCCACTGGTGTCAGTGGTGAGTCCAGCTCCATTGCTTGACTATCTGATAATTTCGGAAGGGTTTATTCTTTCAGGATCATACACAGTATTCCTAGTCAAGACTTTAACACCAACTACTGTATAGTTGTTTTTTCCTTATTTATTTTGAGCTGTTTAGCTAGAAAGCTACCTGACTTATTGCTCTGTCCAAATTTTTCGATTCTAAAGCCCCCAGTATACTGTTCTTTGTGCCCAGCGCCGCTGGACTGGCGTGAGCTGCGCAGGCAGTTCATATTATACTCTGTGCAAGCGCAGCTCTCTGGAGTGCAGGCTACAGGACAAATTGAGGTCGCTGATTGGTCATTTGCTGACACGCGAGGCAGTTTATCAACGCGCGCGCGTAGGCGTAGTAAAGTTGGAGCTTGGCGCGTTCACGCCCGCGATCAAAGGCTTTTGCCGCTGCGCTCCCACGGCGCTCCCACGGCGCCGAGCGGCGTGAGGCAAAAGAAACAGGTATATTGGGGCCTTAAGTCTTCGTATTAAGAATCTAGTTTTTTGTTAATAAGTTCATTTAATTCTAATTTTGCGTTACACATTTTATCCAGCAAGACTGAGGCCATACTGATTGGCACCCCTCACCAGGTACAAACATCTCCTATAACAACACTTTCCTTTTCTGGACAAGACATCCCCCTCTCCACCTCTGTTACTAATCTTGGAATAAAAATGGACTCCAATCTTACATTTGAAAATCACATTAAGCATCTGTTTAAAACTTGCTTCTTCCATCTTCGAAACATCTCCAGACTTCGCCCATCCCTAACTTTTTCCGATGCTGAGAAGCTCGTCCATGCTTTTGTCTCCTCCAGGCTCGACTACTGCAACTCCCTGTTTATTGGAATCCCTGGCAAAAACCTTCAGAAACTTCAATATATTCAAAACAGTGCAGCAAGGATCTTGTTGAGAGTTCGTAAATTTGAACATATTACGCCCATTCTCCATAACCTTCATTGGCTTCCTGTCGCCTACAGAATTCAGTACAAAACTGCTCTCATTACACATCAATGCTTACACGGAACTTCACCAGATTATCTGAAGGATATTCTTATTCCATACTCATCCACCCGTTCGCTGCGGTCACAGAACAGCAATCTCCTTCACATTCCGAGAACCAAATTAAGGACCATGGGAGACCGGGCTTTCAGTGTGGCTGCCCCCCGCCTGTGGAACTCTCTTCCTGACTGTCTAAGAGCCCCACAGTCTGTGGTTGACTTTAAGAGCGGCTTGAAGACCTTTCTTTTCGACCAAGCATACTCTACCTCCTCATGATTCTACTTTTGATCTTAGCTGATATTGTTATTGATCTTAATTGTTTTATTATTTGTTTTATTGATATTTAATTTTGTTGCTCCTTGTAGCACTTTGAGATTTTCATTAATGAAAAGTGCGTTATAAATTGAATTCATTATTATTATTATTATTATTAGCATTTGTTCATCTCGGGAGGCTTCTAACAATTTAATGGTTTCTTCTAATTCCTGAATATGTTTATTTTATTTTTTCTTCTTATGTGATGGGAATAAGATTATTTTATCTCTCATCACTGCTTTCCCTGCCTCCCAGAGAACAGATGCTGATGTTCCAAGCAAGTCATTCTACTCCAGATATGAAGCCAACTCTTCTGTAAAATATTTGATAAAATCTTCATCCTCAAGTAATGATGTATTAAATCTCCAGTTTATACTTTTTGGGACTTCTTTTCTGTTTACCAGAGTTAAAGAGACTTTGACTCTGATCACTCACAGCTATAGGGTGTATCTCAGTGTCTGAGATGTCCGTCAACAACGAGCTGCTGACTAAAAAATAATCCGGAAGAGAGTAAGAGCCATGGACATGTGAGAAGAAAGTAAATTCCCTACGGTTCAGGTGAAGAGATCACCATGCATCGCAAAGTCTGTAATCACTCATGTACTGTTTAACTATATTTATGGACTGCCAACTGTGCTAAGTTCCTGCTCTACTAACATCTGTCTAATTCTTCATTTAAACCAAAGTTCAGGTCACCTCCAAGTATAAGTGAGCAATCCAAGTGATCCGACAGTGCTGAGAAAAAATCATGAAAAAAAGAGGTGTCATCAACATTCGGACCATATATACTGACAATACTCAACTTGTAAATATTTAAACAAAGTTTTATTATTAAATATCTACCCTCTGGGTCTGCAACTGTGTCTAGTACTGTAAAATTAACATTGTTATGTATTAAATATTGCCACTCCCCTTTGTCTTGAAAAATAGCAAGCACAAAATACATTAGGCAACCCAGGTGATTTAAGATCATCTGCAGTTGTCATGGATTTATGAATCTTTTGTAAAAAGACAACATCTGCCTGTAATATTTTAAGCTGGTTAAAAATTCCTATTTTTTTTTTGTTGTGTACTGGTTCCATTGACATTCCAAGTCACAAACTGTACTGTTCCCATAGTTCTGCGTGAGTAGCTAAAGTTAACAAGCGCATGTCACCATAGATACAAACAGATCCAAATAAAAATCCGAATTAATGCTTGAGCTTGTCTGTTTAGATGTTTAGAAACAGTGATGTTTGAGGTGGAAAGATACAAGAAAATTGAGTTGATGTTGGTTGTGAGAGACGTGAAAATATATTTAGTTATCTTATGAGGTGTGTGTGTGTGGGGGGGGGGTGTGTGTAAATGATTGTTGGGTGGTAAAGAAGAAAAAAGAATGATGAAGTTGTGTGGTAACAGACAAACGTAAAGGAGAAAATAATAAAAAAGGAAGAGAAAGGAAAAACAAACAAAAACAACAACAAAATAAAAAGAATAGCTGTGACACTGTTCACCTTCACCAGTGCAGACACCTAACTGAGCTGTGCTTTACATTTATTTTTATTTTTACAAATGCCAGTTAATTTACCTCCAGTGTAACAAGCGTTAGACCAGGACTATTCAACTAAACTGCCCAGGGGGCCACAGTTACTGAAAGCAAAGTGCTCAGGAGTCATATATCAGTAGTTCTTATCCTTAAGTAACTTTGTTTTATAGTTAAACCCCTAGTTGTCTTTTTTTAAATAAGTGTACCCATTGGTGGACCGAACTTAGTTCACCTGTGGGCCTGATTTGGCCCACGGACCGTCAGTTGAATAGCCTGCTTTAGACTAACCCGTTGTTCCTTTTAATAAATCCACGGAGTGATGTCCCGTTCCCTGAACAGCTGACCATTAACATAAAGTTTATCTACAGCCACAGTAGCTCTGACGCCTTCAGACATATATTTCTTCCTGATTGGGATCAAAACTCGCCTCTGATCGAGGATCTCTTTAGGAAATTCAAGGTCAAAGTCAAAGTCAACTTTATTGTCACAACTGCAACATGCACAGTACATACACAGGACCGACATTGCGTTTCTCTCAGTCCCTCGGTGCAACAGTAACCATCTAAACACTAAACACTAAAACATTGATCGTTCACACTGAAGTCTGTCCCACGCAGCTCTCTGCCCCGACTTCTGATCTGCTCTTTTTCTTTATAATACTCAAATTTAGCTATAATTGGCCACGGTCACTTGTTATTGGGCTTCTTACCTCCGAGCCAGTGGACACGATGGAAAGTTATGTTTTTTACCGTCTCACTTGGGAGTTTCAGCTGATGTTGGATAAACTCACGGATCGAAACTTTGGCATCCTCCTCTGCTCGTTCTGGGATCCCCGAGAAGACAAGATTGTCTCGCATGCTCCGAGCTTGTAGGTCCAAGATGGACTCTTTGATTTTTCTGTGTTCCCCGGACATCTGCGTCATCTTCTCTGTAAGTTGTTTTATGTTATCCCTCAGAGTTTGATTTTTAGCAGCGAGTAACGCCACATGAGCTTGGCTGAACTCCAGAGACTCCCTCAGTGCTTGAAATTTCTTGTGGAGAACATCCACCAGGGCCAATTGAGCATCTAAGCTGGTTAGCTTCTTATCAATAGAGTTCAGGACATCCGTGAAGCTTTTCTCAGGAGATGTAGACGTCCTGGTTGAGCTCTCTGAACGTGTGCATTTAGATGTTGGTGTAGCCGTGGATGCGGTGGTTTTCTGTGGTTTTCACATCATGCTGTTGTCAAAACACTCGTCCATGTAACTCTCCAGACTGTCCAAGGTCTCCTTGTCCAGTTTGTTTTACTGGAAAATAGGCAGAGTTAAAATTAACAATAATTTTTAAATGTTTGATGTAATATATTGGCTTGTTTTACCTGAGTTGAATCGTATTTGTTTGGTTTACCTGTATCATGCCATGTAACTTACGCATCACAGCTCTCACATGATCTCAGCTGCTCATCGCCAGCTGCCACAAAATGTTCTTTTAGAGCAGCAATAGCAGCAGCAAATATGTCTCCAGTGTTTGGCAGGGTGTAGAAAAGCAGTTGACCCTCCATACCAGGGGATGAAGTAGAACCGTGCACTTTCTTTCATCGGGCCAGCTGTCCCCCGACGCTGCTATCTCCAATATGTAGTTTTCAAATATTTTTAGCCATGTTGGGAATGCTATCGCAGGTTCCCACGGGCATGGCATGAATGGAGCAGGTGAAGGTACAGAAATGGATATCCTCGTTGCCAATGTTGTGGTGTTGCAAGATTGAATTAAGGGGAAAATAAGCAGGCACGTGAGTCAACTTCAGTTTTCTGTTTTACTTTCACTTTCATTCTTCCTCCCATCCCCCTGCATACAGCATATTTTAACATGCAGTCTGAGAGCACCCAATGGTGTCCTTTTTATGCAAAAGCACAATTCAAGTCTATTTCATTTCACTAACACAACTCTTGGTTTTGCTGAAACTTTATCGTACGGGGATTCGTTTTTTGGTCCTGTGTATACAGGTATCCTGCAAAATAACCACAATATAATTTTTATTATGCATGCTTGTTGCAACAGGTGATACATATAATAGCAATTGTATTTTAAACACATTTTCAATTTAAAAAAATTAATAAAAAATGTATGCACAGAATGTCTTGGTGCAGTCAGGTTGTCCAGTTCGGTAGCCTCAGGATTCCATCTTTGCTCTTTGCAGATGATGTGGTATTGTTGGTGTCATTGTGCTGTGATCTTCAGCTCTCACTGGAGAGCAGTTTGTAGCCAAGTGTGAAGCAGCTGGGATAAATTGGCACCTCCAAATCTGAAGTCATGGTCCTCAGTCTGAAAAGGGTGGATTGCTGTCTTCGGGTTGAGGGTGAGGTTCTGCCCCAAGTGGAGGAGTTCAAGTATCTTGGGGTTTTGTTCATGAGTGAGGGAAGAATGGAGCGCGAGATTGACAAATGGATTTGTGCAGTGTCTGCAGTATTATGGACTTTGTTGTGGTGAAGAGGGAGCTGCGCTGCAAAGCAAAGCTCTCTGTTTACCGGTCAATCTGCGTTCCTACCCTCACCTGTGGCCACGAACTCTGGATAGTGAATTAAAGAATGAGATCTTGAAAATGAGTTTCCTCGGCAGGGTAGCTGGACTCTCCCTTAGAGATAGGGTGAGAAGTTCAGTTATCCAGGGTAGACTCCAAGTAGAACCACTGCTCCTCCACATCGAAGAGCCAGTTGAGGTGCTTCAAGCATCTGTTAAGGATGTTCCCTGGATGCCTCTTTAGGGAGGTACTTCAGGCATGCCTAACTGGGAGGATACCCCAGTGAAGATCCAGGACACGTTGGAGAGACTACATCTTTTCAGTGGCCTGGGAATGTCTTTGAGTCTTCCCAGAAGAATTTGAAGAGGTGGCTGTGGAAAGAGATGTCTGGACCTCCCTGCTCAAGCTACTGCCCCCAAGACCTGAGTTTGGAAAAAAGTGGAAGATGATGGATGGAAAAGGTAAATAATTGTTTTTCTCATAAAGATTCTCACTCACATTATCCAGTCATTACAGTAGTTGTGTTAGTCTAACAATACTATTTCTACTGAATAGCCTTGTAAGAAGGTGGAATATAAACATCACTAATGAAACAATGAATCAATAAACAGAGTGTCTGTTTAGCTCTTTAAAAGACCTCAAGCTGACTCCCCATGACTAGTGAGACTCTAAAACTTTTTTGTTTGTTTGATTAAAACAGGGGTGCTCACACTTTTTCAGCATGCGAGCTACTTATAAAAAAAACAAGTCAAAAAGATCTACCCAATACAAAAATGCAAAACATATAATTATCTTCAAATGTATTAAGGATTCTTTTTATGTACAATGTACCGGTACCTATGTTGATGTACCTTGCATAACTGAATAAGCCAATATTGCACAACACACGTAATAAATCAGGGGTCACCAACGCGCCCGCAGGGACCAAATGGGGTGATGGTGACAGCAATATAGATTTTTTAAATTTTATTTAAAAAAAAGATGGTAGAAACTGATCCCCACCCCTTCTTTATAAGAATCTGGTCTTTTACTTTAATAAATGTTAAAAAATCATTAGATTTTTTTTTTACTTTATAATGTCATCTCTAAAAAAAAACTCCAGCAAATCTAAAGTGGTCCACAGGCCACCAGTTGATAACCACAGTTGTAGCAGGTTGTTATGGCTCCGGACACGTTTAATTTAGTGAACAAAGGCATAAAAATATCTCTTTTGGTACGGAGAGATTTACAGCGGTGTATTTTACAGACTGTCCCTGAACGCAGCACGAAAGTGTGTGTATTTTACAGACTGTCCCCGAACGCAGCGCAAAAGTGTGTTATGCAAACGCTCGCGCTGCGGGGCAGGGAAACGTGCAGAGAACGGAGAGTAGTCAAGGAGGTTATTCTGTATGAAAAGTGTCTCGTATGATTTTAATAATAAAGCCACGTCAACTCCCAACCAGTATGTTTAAGCGTGCAGAGAAACAACACAGCGTCACTCACCCGGAAGATGGTGGCGGCGTTTCGCTTTTGAAATTGCTAATGTCCGAACAGGGATTTTAGTTCCTCAACCTTTCTCTTTCTCAGCTGGCTTTTCGGTGGGAAGTCGATGTCGTATTTTCCATGAACAGTCCAAAATCTGATTGTTTTCGCTTTGTATGTTTCGCTGCGTTCTACCTTCGCGCCATTGTATTTTAGAAACTGCATGCGCAATGACCTAAAGCTCTCATCTGATTGGTTGCCCTGTATGTCAATCAAGTAACGGGATGTTTGATTGGCTGACAATTTTTTAATGTCACGCTGCGGGGAAAAATAATAATAATAATGAGACATAATAATGTCACGCTGCGATCGACCAGTAATGATCGACGTAATGAGCAGGTCTGGTTTAAAAGCTCAGCATAAGTTTGACATAGCATGTCCTTTGTCGTCTTGAACATCAGCTGTTTCCTGATCAGCAGCTCTTCAAGCTCAATAATGATGTCTTCGTGTATCACATTAAGTCTTGTTTCCATAACAACTCCTCCCAGAATGAATCACACTGTTGGCACTGGTCAACCCATGGGATGGGCTTTCTGATGGTGTCCCCCACACTGCTGGCCACCTGGTGGGCGGGCAGTTTGGGTTTGGAGAAAATTCCATATTTTGTAGGATGAAGCAGCACTGCATCATAAAAAACTGGAGTTGAGATGTGTTTGTAATTCGAGGTTCCACTCTACTGTTTATAACCTTCCTGCAGCCCTTGGGTTAAAATAAGCCATGAACAAAATGTTGATCTTTTTCTGCAACATTAGCTTGAGTGTTGTTGACAGTTCAATAAAGTGATAAAACCCTTTTTGGCCTTGGAATATTTGGTGTAATGAGGGGTTTTGCTCTGCTCAAGGGTAGCATTGGAGTTCCTCAGCCTGTCTGTTCACTGAAGGGATCCACAACGTTTGGCTGAAATTGACAAACTAGTGTCTGCAAGCATGCAATCTATCATTATGTTGTTACTATGATGCATTTGGTATGTTTGGGGCTGTAGGAGGTGGAACTATTTTGTTTTTTCAAGGAGTGATTTCCTTCTGGAACTCAATTACAGTGTAGGGGCTTCTAAAATGCAATTTTCTTTGTGGGTGGGGGTGTGGATATGTCAAACTTTTTTGTAATCACAAAACAAGACAGGGACTTTGACAGATGCACAAAATCTCAAACTGTGATTGCCAAAGATGCCTAATTTGTTGATGATTCCTACCACCTATCTTTTTGCAGAACTGGATCCACAGATCCTGCTAAATGAGGAATCGGTCCAAAACAAAGCATCACTGTTATCAATACACAGTGTTGTGTTTTATCATCAATAAATCAATTCTACACATACATTCATAACTAGTTAATGACTTATTTTGCTTTCCAACAGTGGGAAAACTTTGGGGCCTTCAATGCCTTCAGAGAAAGCCTCAGAATTCAGCACATGTATTGTTATTGTTATCTTTAAATTTGTATTTATTCTATATTCTGTAGGATGTGATAGTAGGGTTACCTCTCACAACCTTAATTACTTATTCAAGACTAGTTCAAGTTCAAGATAGTAATTGTTTATCATTCACAGATTCTCTTCTTTTTGGGTTAAACAATATCTTGTGTGACCAGATGAGAGATAATTGACATGAAACATTATTATATTTGACCCATCAAGGAAATGCGGTCATTTATTTAACAGATCATTAAAACAACATCATAACATGTACACTTTGATTTGGTTTATTAGATTCCTATAATTTAACATCAACAGATGGAAATCACATAAAGTAATTTCTACTAGCTGACGTGTATTTAAGGATCAACAGAATCAAGTTATGAGATCTTAAATAACTTATATATGAAGGCACTTTAGCATAGTGTTACTGGCAAAGATGGATAAGAGAATAGGAGGAAAAGAGGGGAAGTTATCTTTAAGTGAGTTTCAACCAGAAATGACAGCTCTTCGTACGACGTCAGCTAAACGCAGGTCCGCTTTAGTAACCAACAACTTGTTACCTTGAAAGACGGTCAGTCTAGATTCCGGTAAGAGAATACACCAGCCTTGGATGCAAAAAGGTCCTTTGGTCCAGTTACGCCCGAGCCGGTCAGTATGTTTACTTTTCCAGCGTCTCCTGCGTCCGCTTTGATCGGCAGAAGTTGCGGTAGTTCCGGTTGGTTTCCAAAATAAAATATTCCTCAGAAGGAATTTTTATTCAAAGGTTTGGAGCTTTGAGGCTCGTTCGGATTTACAGCGAGCGTGCTGTAGACCCTAACTGAGGACTAGGCCTTTGACTCATGGCCAACGTCCAACAGCTCGAGAAAGTCTCATCTCAACTCTCCAACTCAACTGAAGAGTTCAAGGAAGTCAGAGCTTTTAAAGAGAGCTTGACTTCCTGATACTCACTCCTTCCCGATTGGTTATTTCAACTACAAAGTAGGAGGAGATTAGTGGAGGTCAGGAGGAGGTTTGTGGAAAGGAGGGGAAAAGAAGACAGACGCCAGCTTTATGATATAAACTGATTAAACTGTCTTAACACTTCTAAACAAATACTGAAATATGATTCTGACCTGTCCTTCAACTTAAACAGAGTCTTTGATTATCAAAACATTGAACATAATAATGATAATACAATAACGAAGGTTATACTTTTGATTATTTGAATTAGAACAAAAAATAAAGAGTATCTTGGTGAGATAGTTTTTGTCCTGGATTCAAATTAATGGGATAAACAGTGTGTTGTCCTTTTCATGAAGGTTTTTCAAGAAAGAGGTGTCTCGCTGAGAGTTTTCAGAGAAAGAGGTGTACCACTACAATTCCACAAAATATTTTTTCAATGTAGTTTTTTGTTTGTTAATTTATCTTATATTCTGTAAACTCATTAGTGAAAAAGAGTTATCCAATCTGATTATTTTACTATAAATTTGATTAACCCACTAATCGGGTGCAATGTGGGATGGGTGGTGGCCGAGGGCGGGGACCCTGGCGGTCTGATCCTCGGCTACAGAAGCTGGCCATTGGGACATGGAATGTCACCTCTCTGGTGGGGAAGGAGCCTGAGCTAGTGTGTGAGGTTGAGAGGTTCCGGCTAGAAATAGTCGGACTCACCTCAACGCATGGCTCTGGCTCTGGAACCAGTTTCCTTGAGAGGGGTTGGACACTCTTCTACTCTGGAGTTGCCCCTGGTGAGAGGCGCCGAGCAGGAGTGGGCATACTTGTTGCCCCCCATCTTGGTGCCTGTACGTTGGGGTTCACCCCGGTGAACGAGAGGGTAGCCTCCCTTCGCCTACGTGTGGGGGGACGGGCTCTGACTGTTGTTTGTGCCTATGCGCCAAACGGCAGCGCAGATTACCCACCCTTTTTGGAGTCCTTGGAGGGGGTATTGGAGAGTGCGCCTCCTGGGGACTCCCTTGTTCTGCTGGGGGACTTCAACGCTCACGTGGGCAATGACAGTGAGACCTGGAGGGGTGTGGTTGGGAGGAACGGCCCCCCTGATCTGAACCCGAGTGGTGTTTTGTTGTTGGACTTCTGTGCTCGTCATGGATTGTCCATAACGAACACCATGTTCGGGCATAAGGGTGTACATGTCGGGTCGCGGGGGTAGCAACCTAAGAAGGGAGGCCCAGACTTCCCTCTCCCCAGCCACATGGAGCAGCTCCTCTGGGGGAATCCCAAGGCGTTCCCAGGCCAGCCGAGAAACATAGTCCCTCCAGCGTGTCCTGGGTCTTCCTCTGGGCCTCCTCCCGGTGGGACATGCCCGGAACACCTCCCCAGGGAGGCGTCCAGGAGGCATCCTAACCAGATGCCCGAGCCACCTCAACTGGCTCCTCTCGATGTGGAGAAGCAGCGGCTCTACTCCGAGTCCCTCCCGGATGACTGAGCTTCTCACCCTATCTCTAAGGGAGAGTCCAGACACCCTGCGGAGAAAACTCATTTCAGCCGCTTGTATCCGAGATCTTGTTCTTTCGGTCATAACCCAAAGCTCATGACCATAGATGAGGGTGGGAACGTAGATCGATCGGTAAATTGAGAGCTTTGCCTTTTGACTCAGCTCTCTCTTCACCACGACAGACCGGTACAGCGCCCGCTTCACTGCGGATGCTGCACCTATCCGCCTATCGATCTCACGCTCCAGTTTTCCCTCATTCGTGAACAAGACCCCGAGATACTTAAACTCCTCCACTTGGGGCAGGACCTCATCCCCGACCCGGAGAGGGCATGCTACCCTTTTCCGGCTCAAGACCATGGCCTCGGATTTGGAGGAACTGATCCTCATCCCGGCCGCATCACACTCGGCTGCAAACCGCTCCAGCGAAAGCTGTAGATCACGATCTGATGAAGCCAATAGGACCACATCATCTGCAAAAAACAGAGAAGCGATTCTAAGGCCACCAAAACGGATCCTCTCAACACCTTGGCTGCGCCTAGAAATTCTGTCCATAAAAGTTATGAACAGAATCGGTGACAAAGGGCAACCTTGGCGGAGTCCAACTCTCACTGGAAACGAGCCTGACTTACTGCCGGCAATGCGGACCAAGCTCTGACACCGGTCGTACAGGGACCTAACAGCCCATATCAATGGGCCTGGTACCCCATACTCCCGGAGTACCCCCCACAGAACCCCCCGAGGGACGCGGTCGAATGCCTTTTCCAAGTCGGTGCCTTTTCCAAGTGTGAGTCGGTGGGCGGAGTACTTCGAAGACCTCCTCAATCCTACTGGCACGTCTTCCACTGAGGAAGCGGAGCCTGGGGACTTTGGGTCGGGCTCTCCAATCTCTGGAGCTGAGGTCACCGAGGTGGTTAAAAAGCTCCGCGGTGGCAGGGCTCCGGGGGTGGATGAGATTCGCCCTGAGTTCCTTAGGGCTCTGGATGTTGTGGGGTTGTGTTGGCTTACGCGACTCTGCAATATCGCGTGGACATCGGGGGCAGTTCCCTTGGATTGGCAGACTGGGGTGGTGGTTCCCCTATTCAAAAAGGGGGACCGTAGGGTGTGTTCCAACTATAGGGGGATCACACTCTTAAGCCTCCCTGGTAAGGTCTATTCAGGGGTTCTGGAGAGGAGGGTCTGTCGGATAGTCGAACCTCGGATTCAGGAGGAGCAGTGTGGTTTTCGTGCTGGTCGTGAACACTGGACCAGCTCTACACCCTCAACAAGGTCCTGGAGGGCGCGTGGGAGTTTGCCCAACCAGTTTACATGTGCTTTGTGGACTTGATTGATTTTAAAGAGGTTTATTACAAAGAAAAATGTTCCACAGACAAATACTCTTTGACCCAACAAACTTGGACTAACAAAAAATATACTAGAGTGGCTCAAATGCTGCCTCAGCAATTAAATAAGAAAAATAAACAAACAAGTCAGTCCAGTCCGGACTCAAAACAACCCAAACAAAACATTAAAGGTTCAAACGTTCCAAGTACAAGTTTCTAAAATTTGAACAACCAGTCAAACTCAAAACTAAGCTGCTAAGCTGAGCAAAAAGGGATCAGGAGTACAAAATACGCTAAAGGTTAGTGATGTGTCCTTCTGTGTCGAGGCTTCGACGCGCGTGTCCAGTAATTCAGGAGGATTTATATGGAGTGTGTATTGATGACGCATGTAGTGACGTTTGAAGCCTCGCTAGCGGGCCGTACCACATGACAGATTCAGGAACTGGCTCATTTGTATGTGCAACGATTCGAAATATAAGAGGCAGACAGAAAAATCCATCATCATCATCATAAATACAGATTAAGATCATTTGCAGATCAACTTTTGACTTTATTTGTGGTCCTCAAAAACATGATTTCCTTTTTCTTTTATTTAACTTAAAGGTATTGTGACATGATGTTGGATATTTGCATATTTGTCAGAACATATATATCTAATATCATTGAGCTCTGTTCGTTTTTGCAAAATAAATTATAAATATATTAACATTTTATTCTAAATTATGCTAATTTTTTATCTGGTACTTGCTAGGATACGCCCCTAAAATTCCGCGCATTTCCGCAATACATTATCAATGTGACGTGACACATCAGTGTGACGTGACAACAGGAAGAAGGCAGAGCCTTGCCCGTTTGTTAGGTGTGTTAACTGCTTGCCATACATTCATTTCCTGAAGGATCGCCTCTTTTATTTGTGTAACTTGAAAAAGGCTGTCACGTTGTAGCGCATTTGTGTGTTCTAATATCAGTAGTGAACAAGTGAGCCTTCACAAATTTCCAAAAGATGACAAACTTCGTCAAGAATGGACCAGACAAGGACCGGTGGGTTCCAGGAGTCGTATGTCTGCAGCGACCATTTCACTGCCGATTGTTTTCAGGAAAGACCTGGTATAAAAGAATCTTTAGGATTACCAGTAAGATTCAGAAGACTTTTAAAACCGGATGCTATTCCTACTATTTTTAAAAGAAAATCTACAGAAGAAAGTCCCACAGCTACCACGTCAAAACAACGCAGGGACCATCGGAAGACTGTCCAGGAGATGAGTAAGTCTTTGTGTAAACATAATCGGAGGTGTGTAGTGTTTTAGATTATAAACTATTTATTTTACGTGAGTTCATGTTGTTTTACTTTATACACTTTGAGTGTATAAAGCCAATTATCACGGCAGATTATGTTTGTTCGCTGCTAACAAGCTAGCCGAATCAGATAGCTAACACAATAGCCGCGATACAGGCCACGTTGCTATGTATGTATTTTTAAATTATGTCTGCGCCATCAGGTAACATCTGTAGTTTCTTTTTATTCGGGGAGGGTTTATTAATGAGAGTTTTGGAAGATTTACTGTCTTACAATGATATATCTCAGACGTGACCGGTGTCAGGGACTCTGTTAGCCAAGATAGCTTCTAAGAAACATTAGCCGAGAGCCCGGAGCAAACACGTTGCTATGTATGTATTTTTAAATTATGTCTGCGCCATCAGGTAACATCTAGTTTCTTTTTATTCGGGGAGGGTTTATTAATGAGAGTTTTGGAAGATTTACTGTCTTACAATGATATATCTCAGACGTGACCGGTGTCAGGGACTCTGTTAGCCAAGATAGCTTCTAAGAAACATTAGCCGAGAGCCCGGAGCAAACACGTTGCTATGTATGTATTTTTAAATTATGTCTGCGCTATCAGGTAACATCTGTAATTTCTTTTTATTCAGGGAGTGTTTATTAATGAGTTTTGGAAGATTTACTGTCTTAAAATGATATCTCAGACGCGATAGGACATGCTCCGCCATTATTATTTAAATGCACGTTGGAGCGTGCCTTCCCGTTGTCACGTCAAGATGACGTTTTGCGGAAATGCGCAGATTTTTAGGGGCGTATCCCAGAGAAAAAACTACCATAATTTGGAATAAAATTTTAATATATTTCTAATTTATTTTGCAAAAACGAACAGAGCTCAATGATATAAGATATATATGTTCTGACAAATATGCAAATTTCCAATATCATGTCACAATACCTTTAAAGCTTCAAGATCTCGGATACAAGCGGCTGAAATGAGTTTTCTCCACAGGGTGTCTGGACTCTCCCTTAGAGATAGGGTGAGAAGCTCAGTCATCCGGGAGGGACTCGGAGTAGAGCCGCTGCTTCTCCACATCGAGAGGAGCCAGTTGAGGTGGCTCGGGCATCTGGTTAGGATGCCTCCTGGACGCCTCCCTGGTGAGGTGTTCCGGGCATGTCCCACCGGGAGGAGACCCAGAGGAAGACCCAGGACACGCTGGAGGGACTATGTTTCTTGGCTGGCCTGGGAACGCCTTGGGATTCCCCCAGAGGAGCTGCTCTAAGTGGCTGGGGAGAGGGAAGTCTGGGCCTCCTTAAGGCTGGTTTACTTCTTGTCACACGTCTTTTACCCCCCGTTGAGTGAAAAAAAGTTGCGCAACTTCCGTCTGCACTCCCGCTGCGATCCCCCGGTGACAGCCGTCCTATACATTGCCCCCAGTCAGCACTGCGAGACGCGGAGGATGCGGCTCGGAGCGTGTGATTGGTTCAAAGTTTGTGGGCGTTTTTTGTTTGGATGTCAATATATGGTGTATCACACCGCTACCCGCTACTCTTCTAGAAGCCGGTTTTTGTTTTTGCTTTGACATGGATAGTTTTGAAGAGAAACTCGCCGAGGCGGTCCGGAGGTCTGTCTTTGCAGTGGCTGGACACATACATTAAACACCGGGGGATGACTACAAACATTACAACAGCTGACATAACAGACTCACAAATTGAGGTAATGGAGCCTATCATTATATTAAATCCGTTTGTCCTGATAAAACAATCACGCTAGTCTACTTTTTAGAAAAAATGAAGTGATTCATTATAGAAGCTTAAAGAGGAACTAAACCCAAAATTAACTTTTTTTAGCTGATAAACTCCCTAGAATGTGTTTAAAATGTTATCTAGCACTATCCATCCATCCATCCATTTTCGTCCGCTTATCCGGGGTCGGGTCGCGGGGGTAGCAGCCTAAGTAGGGAGGCCCAGACTTCCCTCTCCCCAGCCACATGGAGCAGCTCCTCTGGGGGAATCCCAAGGCGTTCCCAGGCCAGCCGAGAAACATAGTCCCTCCAGCGTGTCCTGGGTCTTCCTCTGGGCCTCCTCCCGGTGGGACATGCCCGGAACACCTCCCCAGGGAGGCGTCCAGGAGGCATCCTAACCAGATGCCCGAGCCACCTCAACTGGCTCCTCTCGATGTGGAGAAGCAGCGGCTCTACTCCTATCCTACTCTATCTAGCACTATGGCTGTGTTTATTCTCACATAATTGTGCATATCTGTGTAAATTGGCAATATTTGGCAATATTTGGTCTAAAAATGTGTTTACGGTAGTTCTATGGGTTGAACTGGTGGATTACACCTTAATTTTCTTATTTGTGCAAACGCTCATGTGTGACATGTCTGCTCATGTGTGATGTCACACAGGTGGTTCAAGCAGAGCCAATCCCCTGCAGAGATGAGAAGTGCATACCTTATATGGAAGTGCTGCATTTCACTCCTGACAAGCGGTTTTATTTTTCTTTTCATTTTCATTTTTTTAGGCCTTTGGTTTTGGATGGAATGGGTGGAATAGATAAATACATCTACATGTTTATTCTTTGTTGTTGCTTGGTGTATGTTGTTGGCTAGAGGTTTTAAGGTTGTTGCAGGTGGAGGCGTGAACAAAAGCACAACTCTACCTCCACCCCTCCTTGTCTCTCGACACGCCCATTTTCAGGGAGATTTTGGAAGGAGTTACCGATCCACAGGGTGTGGAGTTGCTCTTTAAATATAGGGAGTGCACGTGACGTATGCAGTGGGAGGAAAGAGGGAGGGATTATTATAATGTATCCCCCACATTGTTTCCAAGTATAAACACTCAATGCGGTCGGTGACACACTCGCAATTACGTCATTGCTGGGCCACAGCCGCACGTCTTGCATGAAGTATAAACAAAGCTTTACTTAGGCTGCTACCCCCATGACTCGACCCCGGTTAAGCGAAAGACGAATGGATGGATGGATGGATGGATGGCTTCGTAAACCAGTTATGTTGTTAGAATCCATCTACCAGTTTTACATTTATAGTCCACTTGATGGCGCAGTAGAGCAAACAAAGCACCATGGTGCATCAGATCATTAGTCGAGATATTTAATGGAAAGCCTCGGTGCTTCGTGAAGCTTCATCTCACCATCACTACTAAAGGTTGCACAAACAGTCCTAAAACGGCTACAACAACCAAAATGGGGTCAGCTGTACAAAACCTCTGCCTAAAGCTGCCCCAATTAAGGAATGATTCCAGGAGCCTTTTATAGGGTGCAGGTGGATCTCATCATCATCTGATTGGTGTGGTGATCTCCTTCTGGTCCAATGGTGTTGCTGCTCTGCAGCCTCCTGGCAGCCAATCAGCTGAGTGTGTTCCCACACCTGAATCTGCATAAATGAAGAGAGACTGCACAGCCTCTAGAGGCGAAGTCTGTCGAGACTCGAGTGGCGGATTGTTTCTTCATGGAAGCTTTTGGAGTGGATTACAAACCTGTTCAAGTAGGAGCTGGACATTTGGCGGTTTGCTTGAACTGAGCATTGACTGCAGCTCCATGGATTCCTCCTCAGGAGGAAGTGGTGGAGAGGAATGGAAGGAGCCGAAAGCATATTCCTCCACCTCAGAAGGAGATAGTGGAGAAGAAATGGACTGGGTTAAGGTGCAGTCAGCTAAAATTAAGGGTCAGCTAAGAAAAGCAAGAGATAGGAGTTGGTCACAAGGCAGTGATGACAAGGTCAAAGTGAACAAAAAGTCTAAAAATATTCCCAATCGTGCCAATCAAACACAGGTGGCAGCAATACCAGATGAGATGTTGAAGGTGATAATTGAATTTAAGCAGGAGGGGCGTTGCTCTCACCCTCTTAAGTTGACAAGAGGAATTGAGGAGATAATCGGGGCTGTAAAGTTGGCCAAAATTTTAAACAGCAGAAAAGTACTCATCCTTGCAAATTCCACAAAACAGCTGGAGAAAATACTGAAACTTACTTCTTTTATGGGAGAAGATGTTACTCCATATATCCCAGGGTCCAGGATCAAACTGAGAGGTGTGATATCTAGAGTGCCTGTGGATATAAGTACCGAGGAACTCAAACAAGAGCTTAAAGGGGGGAATGTGACGGATGTAATCAGGATTAAGACAAAAAAAGGGGGAGTTGTTTCAGATTCCATGTCTGTTATTTTGCATTTTGAAACATCTGTGCCTGCCTGTGTGCAATTGGGATACATCAACTTTAGGGTCAGAGAATATATTCCCAACCCGATCAGATGCTACTTGTGTCAAAGAATGGGGCACGTGGCAAGAGAGTGCAGGGGTACACTCAGGTGTGCTAGGTGTGGCGGTCCCCATGAATATGGCAAGTGCGATGAAGGCTCAAAAGTTCAGTGTTGCAATTGCGGAGGTGCACATAGTGCTGCGTTTGGGGGTTGTTTGGTCCAGAAGGAGGCCAGAGAAGCATTGAAGATTAAGACCTTGGAGAAAATTACTTATGCGGAAGCATTAATGAAGGTTAGGACCGTAGAGCCGACAGCCATGAGAAAGGACAATGTGCAGGGATGCTCAGAAATGACTGCGATTAGACCACTGAACCTTCCTACTTTGACCCCCTTGGTGGAACAAAAAGCTTGCTCTCACAAATGCATAGTAGATAATAAGTCCATGTTAGTGGAAAAAGAACAGTTTGTGGCATTCATGTGTCATATAGTTAATGTAACGACGCAAATGAAAAAGAAAAGCGATAAAATACAGACTATCGTAGCAGCAGCAGGTAGATTCTTGGACATAACGGACATTCAGGCAGAACATATACATACCCTGTTAAATTCAGTCGAATCCTCAGGTAACGGTCAAGGGAAAGCAAAAGGAGCAGAACAACATATGGAACCTGAAATAGCAGAACACCAACTGGCCAATAAACCACAAAAGAAAAAGCAGACCAGCAAATAGAAAATGTTGCAGCAGAATAATGGCTGTAAGAAAAGAAAAAAAAAAAGAAAAGAAAAAAGAAACCCTCAAGTTCAAGGAAATTAGTTGATTAGGACTCTTGGTAGTGTGACGATGAGATTGGTTATTGTGGTTTTATTGCGTAAAGCCTCAGGAAATAGAGGGTGTCAGGCTATATTTCGTGTTTTTTTTTTTTTTTTACAGTGTAGCTTGTATGATAGGATATAAGAGGAAACATATTTTTTATTTTATTTTTATTTTATTTTTTGTCGTGTGGTCCACACTCCATATCAGTTGGTGGCGGTAATGCACCTCGTTGTTTGCCAACCGCCATAAAACTCCACTAAGAAGAAGAGAAGAAGAAGAAGCCTCTAGAGGCCAGGGGCCGTAACCACTAACAAGACCGATCAGCTCAATGTATCGTCCAGGGGAGCAAAGCTTATTTCAAGGTCAGGAGCACATAGAACTCTTTGAGCTTTGCTTGACTAAAACTTCAAAACATTTGAAACATTTTATTTGCAGCTGCCGGACAAAAAAATTCACAACTATTTTATTCAACAATTTATTTTCTCAGTTAACAAGAAACACGTTGATGTGTGAGGCATTGTTCACTCCTCTGTAAGCTCTGTGCACGCTCGGAGCATGAGCAGCAGTGTTTGCTTTGAGGTAAGACGTGGATTTAGAAAGTTTTCAACGCCTGTTTGAAGCTCAGAACCAGGCTGATGTAGAAAAGTAGAACTGAAGAGAAAATATCTGTGTTTTTTTCTGTGGAATAATGTAAACTTTTGTTAAAGAAGATGCAAACTCAGACAAGTCTTCTGCTGATTGCCTCCTCTTATTTAGACAATCTTTAGAAATCCAAGCAAGAAAACAGTTTTTACAACCTATGTCCTTTTGTCCCTCGTTGTGGAGCAAATGGGAAGATGGGGGCGGGGTGGGGGGTGGATTGGAAACATGCTGTCCATCCTTCTGTCCATGCATGTTGTGAGCATGATAACATGAAAAAAAGGAAAGATATGGACTTTCATGTAGGTGTGTTGTTGCATCAAGGTGTAAGAAAGTTTCCTTTCAAATTTGGGTTGCCAAGTCTAAATCCAAGATGGCCACAACCATAAATGTCTGTGCATGTTGTTAGCTGGATAACATCAAAAATAAGCAACACTGACTTCCATTTTGGTGTGTGGTTGTATTTAAGTATAATAAAGGTCCCTATTAAAAATTGGGTTGCCACATCAAAACTCAAGATGGCCACCACCATATACTGCATATTCATAAATCAACCCCCTCCATCACCTGAGGAACCTATCCTATCCTATCTAGTTTTCATATTGCTCAAAAGTATAATTTCTTCAAACAATTGTGGTGGCAAAGACTAATCTATGGTGATCAAGGCCACCATTTGCCACCCCCTGAATCATCCACTGCACCTGGTGGTGGATAAAATGTCTCCCTCAACTCTCCAGGATCTGTCACTCTGTTCTGCCTCAGACAAGAAAAAACATCAGCTGTGTTCTTCTCCACAGTGTAATTTCACCCACTTGAACATCTTGCACCAAAAACATTTTGTAGATTTACTTATATTCTCTGTTTAATTCCAGTCAAGAAAAACTCTTGAAAACTACAAAAATATTCACTATGTAAATTTCTCAGCGACAGGGGCTTGTTTCCTTTGGTTTCCATTTTGATCTGCTGGCCTCCTTCAGGAAGTGAACACTTTTCAGGTCTCCACTCCTCACATTAATTAAAACCTATTAATCACAGAGCCGTGGATAATTGAATGCTAAAGCAGTTTGTCAGCTAAACAAGTGGAACAAGACAGGGAGCACCACTTTGCTAGTGGGTCCTCCTCCTCTAATTCTCCCTCTTTTTCCATCACCTGAACATAAATTTATGTTGGATTTGCCACTTGGAGCCAAGCATCCTCTTATTTAAAGACTGTTGTCAGTACATTTAAAGGTAGCTGTGTTTCTTTACAGTTGGTATATTCATTTAAGGTTTTGTTTTTTTGCATGGAAGAAGGAATAATTTGGTATTTTTTTCATTATTGTATGTAAATTTAATGATTCACAATGGGGACCCGGAAATTCAACCACAACACAGGAGTGAACGAAAAAAGTTTATTATCTGCCACTTGTCAGAAAAAGGGGAACGTCCGCTGAGACTCTGCAGGGAGAGAGAACAAGTTGGTGACTGGGATAAACTTGATGTTTAAAAGAACGTGAGGAGTTCAAATCACTAACCTGCAGAGTTTAATCACAGTTGGTGATGCAAAGGCTGCACTGACGTCAGAGGGAGGGGGGGTCGGAGGTGCAGCAGGGTCACGTGACACGTGAGCACGGCTCCTCTTCTGCTTGAGTGCGGCTTGGTTCCAATAATTAACAACAGCTCCAAGAGTCCAGATCGTGGTCAAGATACAGGCGTGGGTCATACACAGAGAGGCAAAGAGGCAGTACTTATCCGTGGGGTTTCAGCGAGAGTCGGTGTCAGTAGGCAGAGCGAGAGTCGAGGTCCAGATATCCGATGGGCAGAAATAATCCGTTGAGGGCAAGGCAGAGGGGAGAATCCGTGAACATGAAGAGTGTCAAAACACAGGAAGGTCAGGAACAGAACGCTGGATTTCTTCAGGCGCAAGGCGATCAGACAATCTGGCAGGGAGGCAGAGTCTGGAGTGCATTTAAAAAGAGCAGCAGACAGGTGCGCTGAATAACGCTGATGAGGAGAGGAGACAGGACAACCCCAAAAACACAGCATGACTTGACATGAACGTGAATCATGAACGTGAATCATTACAGTAAATAAATCCTAAAATGACAATGAACACACCAGATATTTTCTGTGACAATATTTATGCAAAAATAAGGTAAAAAAAACAAATAAAGAGAAAAAAACAGCCACTAGGGAGTGCAAGCCAGTGTATCTCTTGTGCCAGTCCCAAGCCCAGGTAAATGGTGAGGGTTGTTTCAGGAAGGGCATTTGATGTATAACACTTTTGCCAAAGCTATATGTGAATTATGGCCTGGAGGCAAAGACATTGACAAAAAGACAGGAGAAAGAACTGGAAGTAGCAGAAATGAAGATTCTGAGGTTCTCCTTAGGAGTGACAAGGATGGATAAGATCAGGAATGAGATCATCAGAGGTACAGCACATGTTGAACAACTGGGAGATAAAGTTAGAGAGGCCAGACTGAGATGGTTTGGACATGTCCAGAGGAGGGACAGTGGGTATATTATTATTATATATATATTTTTTCCTCACTGGCTCTGTAACGAGGCGCACGCTTTTCTTCCCTCTCCCTGTTCTCCTCCTGCTGTTTTGCTCTCTGTCTGTGGATCAGAGCAATTCCTATTTTAACACTTGTAGTGGGCATGACCGTGCCCGCTCTGATACCTTGGTATTTTTGAGCTGTTCCAGAGATGACTTTTGCTGACCTCTCAGTGAAACGAGACATTTAACACAATTTATTTTATTAGTTTAAATCAAAGGACAGATTCACTCAAAAAGAGACTATTTCTATCTTTGATTTTGTGCTAATAACAAATATAATCAGAGCATCACCTGTTTTTATTCATGAGCAATGTTGTAGTTTACAATATATCATGATCACATATGTTATATGCTGTGTTATTTCTTTCTTTAAATGTGAAGCATTACTGTGTCACTTCTGCACTAACGATGTATTCACAAATTGTGTGAAAGTTGAGGGCTCGGGTCAGAGAGGCCCGACCGTTTTGTTTAGAAATAAGAAGACAGTTAATCCGTTGTTTGCATGAGAATGACTCCAGCATTCTCTGTCTTTTCCTAAACAATCTCCCTCTGCTGAATTTCACCTTGAATCGTGATAACAAGTGAACTGCTCGACTGTTTTTCTTTTGAACCAATGGAAAAGAGACAAGTCTCTCTCATCTCAGAGTTCTTTCTTAAAGTTCTAAGCTAAGCTGGAATAGTCAGAGTCTGCTGGGAACTTCAAGAGATGTGAACTTTTCCCAAAGAGCTGGATGGACGTTTAGTCACACGCTAAGGACACGTCATCCAGTTAAGGACTAATAACATGCTGTTATAGTCCACTTAGAACGAGCGTAAGCTCAAAACTTTGTTTATTCCTTCCTGGAATAAGTTTATCTTGAAGTCAGAGGCCAGGAGCTGACGCATTTTCTGATGACCAACGCGAAACCAGGAGACGTTGAAAACGTAAACGAGAACCAGCTCGGACGTGCTGGGCCTGAAGGACTCTGTGCATCTGAAAGGCTGGTGTCATCTCTTTATCAGACTCGTCGTCGAAGGTAAAGAGCTGTTTACAAACGTACCTGGATTTTAGCAGAAGTCGGATGGGAAGTGTCACTTCTGGTAACATGCTCAAGACAATTTCCTTTAAACCATCTCTCCATCTTTCCTCCTATTCCCTTATCCCTCTCAATCTATCTGGAAACTATATTTAAGTTATAGAGCCTCAGACTAAATATAATGACATCCTGTATTTATGTCTGTTGTGTTACAATTTAAATGTGCTGACGTGTTAAATTGCAAGAAAGTGAAATCATGTCAATCAAGTGTAATGGTGTTAATTTAGTTGATTTATTTTAAATAAATGGTAGTGTCTTTGACATACCAAACTAAGTTAACGTCTCTGTCACTTAATGGCTTTATTTATTTATCCATCATAAAGATCACAGAAATATTGGGTAAACTGAAAAAGAAAATAATCCGTGAAATTACTATTCAATCTGAATAAGTAATTAATTAAGGATAAAGAGGTCAGCTTAATACTGACCCCTGATAAAATCATTTACATCTGGGTGGCACCGTATGTGTTTAAAGACACAATCTGGTGGCTCCCTCATGTTTACTTCATCTGGTGGCCCTGTACGTGTTTTCTGAAAGTTTATTGATAAATCTGTGGTCTCTCATGAACTGTAACGTCATGTTTGCATAATAGGATCCAAGTTTTAAACTCTGAGGATAATAATTTTGGCTGGAAGTGTTCAAGACAGGCAGATTCTGCATGTTTTTATCATTTGAAGCTGAGAGATTGTTATTGTTCAACTCCTTAACACGCTGTTGGAAGCTTTTAGGTGAAGTCTTGTCAGCCCGTGGTCTGTGGGGGGGTTCTGGTTCTGTTCGGTCCAGTTCACGCACAGACTCCTGTACAAAGCTTTGTTGACCGCCGAGTCAAATTGCCTGAAAAGCTGTTATTAACATCAACAAGATTGCTGTGCTGGTATTTTACATGTTAGAGCAGGTCAAAGAAGCATATTACTGTTAGAGCGTGTCGGATAGTGGTTCTGAAACCCGAATTCTGCTCCTTTAAAGTGGACCGGAACCGACCTGAACGCGGCTCCGAGGGAGTCCGTGTCGTGTTACAGTTGACGTGCTGGTTACTGAGCGTAGCTAAGTTGTGCCTGTTTTAAATGTGATTGCCATGTTTCAGAATTTTGGGAAGTTAATTTGAAGCGTTTGAGATGATTAAGAGTCTATAAAGTTGCGCTCTATTGTGCTAAGGTAATGTTAAAGGCTACGTGTCCTACACGTTTGTTTATGAGCTGTGATTGGATGAAACGAGAGCTGTGAGCTGTCAATCACTCTCATAGCGAGCGCTGATTCGCTGAAGTGGGAACGCACGCCGTTGCGACCAACCCACTTTGTCGTCATTTCCGGCACTGCATTGGTCGAAGGTAAGAAAACTACATTCACCATGAATGCTTACTACAAGCGCTGTGATTGATTGGTTGATGTCACGTATCTGTGTAGCGAGCTCCGCCTCACTCAAGTACGAGAGCTGGTGACGCGCTGCGTCGACCCGCCTATTTTTGTCGTCATTTCCAGGTGCACTTTGGGTGACAAGCAGTTCACACTCACAGGACAAACGGAGATTTCACTTAAAGTTTAAAAACTCATTTGAAGCCATCTAAACTGTCTAACAACATAAATTTGTCTCTGACAAGAACGTGGTTCAAGCGATTATCACGGACACACTAGAAACTAACTCTAAAAGGTTGTTTTTATTTTAAATGCTGAATAAAAAAAATCAGTCGCCTCGTGATAACATTAGGACTTGAAGCTGCCTCCTGTTGGCTGAAAGACGTTAACAGATGAGTTTTCTCAAAACATCATAAAAAGTCAGCATTTCTATGGTGAAACACCAGATTTAAAATTGTTCTGTACACAAACAAAACAACTCCTGTTTATTTTAAATAAAAAAAATTAGAATAACAGAGGTACAGACAAACATTTTTGCTTATTTTAAATACTGAAGAGATTTTAAGTAACATGAAGAAGCGTCTTCTATTTGATTTTCACATTAAATCAAAGAACAAAATGATGGAGAACAGAGCATTTCCACATTAAGCTCTTCACATCTCTGAATTTTACACAGAATTGATGTACACTGTACACTTTTAGTTAAAAATGGCATTTTTAACGTTTTTCTGTGTACAACTAATGACTCCAGTTTATCTTAAATAAAAAGTTTAAAATAAACAAAAGTACATTTTTCACTCCAGATAACTGCAGCAACTCAAACAGTTTTACTGAATCTGAAATACATTCTCTAGGAGCAAAATGATACAGAATCTGCTAACATTTTAGTGTGAACATTGCATTTATTTGAAATCTTTAAAAAGGCGTTTGAGTGAAAGACAGAAAAATTTAGCGTGGTTTAATGGTAATTGTTTTAAAAGATAAGTCTATTAAGTTGATACGGCCACAAAGGCTTTAACTTACATTTTCCATTGAAGGTAAAACCTAAAATAAATAAAAAGGTACTAAATGTATGAAAGACTTGTTTATAGATTACAAGAATAAAACCAGAAAGCTGTTTTAGTTAAATAACTCACCGCTAAGAAAACATTTATTTGCATACACTATAATAAATACCATCTTATTGATTCAAACAAAATCAAAGCAGAGGTGGCAGAACAGATTTGAACATGTCACAGGACTACAAATTGATAAATATCACTGATTTTTATTTCGAGTAACACCATGAATGTTTGGGAACACCTTTACTCAGTGTTTCCCCTACCATTATATAGGCGGGGCGCCCCGCCCCCTCAACAGAACCGAGCGCCCCGCCTACCCAAAGCTCCAAACACCTGTCTGCACTGATGTAATGTAATGCTAAACTAGCAGCTCGCACTGCAGTTGCACTAACTGAAAAAAAAACAAACATAAAAGCAGCCTCATACTGAACACTCAGCTGAAACCCCCCACCCACCACACACACACACACACACGCACGGCTCACGTTTCTCATCCCCACGGATGGGAAAAAAATAAAATAAAAACGAACCCGTGGCTGAAATGGTTCTCTTCTGCTCAGCTCCAGCTGCGCGCGGCTCCACTCACACACACTTTAGCACACGACTCCCCCCAGTCTCACCTCCACCGAAAAATAAATAAATAAAACTGAGCGCGGCTGAAATGATTGTCTCTCCTCTGCTCTTAACACTGCGCGCTTTCGGCTTTGTCTCTATCTGCCAGTATATCGCGACAGAAACAAGCGACCAGCCCCATGAAAACAGGCCCAAAACAAGCCCAACTGGCAGTCCACCCCATTGTGTAAAACAAGGGCCGTTTTTAAACAGTATAAACATACAGTTATTATGGCATTACATATAGCAAAATTATGCTAAAGACTTTGAAGAACATATCCACTCTAAAAAATAAAAATACATTTGGCATAAAATTAATCCCATTAAGCCTCTGGGACTCATTTACCAGAGCCATATAAAGTGACCAGAGAGACCTGAATTTTAAACTAAGAGTGATGACAACAATGGACAACAACAACAACAGACAATCATAAAGGATGCGTACAAATTAAAAAATAAAATAAAAATGAAACAGCAAACTCATAGTAAGCTAAGTCAACAAAAAACTTTCTTTAATCTCTATCCTGAATCATGCTTTAAGTGTGTGCTCTTTCTCCCATTCTTTATTATATTTTTCCCATATTTCCTCCACTTATTGGAGCTCATTTTAATGTGGTCTTGTCACTCTAGATCAGGGGTCTGCAACCTGCGGCTCAGGAGCCACATGCGGCTCTTTGGTCCCTCTGCAGCGGCTCTTTCAAGCTTTGACCAAAACTGACATAAAACTGAATTTTATTGGTTCTTATAACAACTGGAAGGGTTAGTTTTAGAAGTTTTCCTACATTACAAGGAGTAAAACATACTTTCACTTTATGCTTTATTTCTTTTAAGTAGGATACCTAATTTTTCTACAGTTAAAAAAATAAATCACATAGGCCTGCATAGTTTATCGTTTTAGTTTTTAGAAACTGGGCAAAACTATATAAATTTTTCCTTCTTTACAAGAATCTTGTCTTTTATTTTATCTTAAAATGTAAAAATAGCAGTAAATGTTAAAAATCATTAGAAATTTTTAGTTTTATAAAGTCACTCCTGCTGGCCAGAAAAACGTCCTCCAACAAACTTAAAGTGGTCCGTGGGCCACCAGTTGAAAATCCCAGTTGCAGCAGGTGTTGTGGCTCCGGTCACGTTTAATTTAGTGAACAAAGGAGCAGAAATGGCTCTTTGGATCGAAAAGGTTGCAGACCCCTGCTCTAGACAAATAATAAAGAACAAATAATAACAAGCCCAAACAAGCGAAGTTACTTTCAAAACAAGCCCAAGAAACCGCAACGTCTGCGCAGCTCAGGACGTGTCTCTGTCTGTCTCTTCAGCTGCTCACCATGGTTAATCCAAAAAAGCAAACCATGGAATAAATAAAACAGTGTGCTATAAATGCATTTGAAGCTCACATGCGAATCAAAACACCCTTACAGGTGTCCCCAGGTGAAGCGGTCAAATCCCACTCGCTGGAGCTGGATTCCAGTCCTAAAAAAGGCGAGATTAAACAAGATTTTCAAACTAAAAAACAACTAAAGGTGGGTGTTAGCTCTACAGGACGCCCGAGACCAGGGTGGGCCCGGAAGGGACCCCTGAGACGTGGACCTGCACCTCGGATGACACATTCCGAGACATGCAAAAGGTCGCAAACGTTCCAGAAAAATGCATCAAACCTCCATGCTTTGATGAGGTGGTGGATGTAAGTTGGTTGTTTGAAAACTTGAATGATACAGAGGATGACCAAACTGGGACAATGAGTGACCTTGTCTTTGATAACTCAGAGCACACAGTTGATGACAAAGACAGCAAACAAACTGCTGACAGTCTACAACATCCTGAAGGTCATGATGCTGTCAGCCAACAAGATGCTGACAGTGAACATGAGTACACAGACAGAGTCACACGTGAACAGAAACGTGTGCCAAGACCTGTGAGGTTTCTGTGTAACCTTATACAAAGGGGGGTAGCTAAGAAAGCTTACCTGCCCATCACACTGGAAGGTGTCCTTGAGCGTGAAGCCCTCCTGGACGGCAGTTCAGATATAACCATTATGTCTGCCAAACTGTTCGAGGAGCTGAGGACCGCCGCTAACGGTGTTGACAGGCAAATACCCTTCGAGAAATGTGCTATTGAACTGCAGGGCCTCGCAGGGACGAGAACAACCCTGACGGCTATAGCTATGGTTCACATGCAGATTGGCGGAATGACACTACGCCACCCGGTGTTTGTGTCTAACCTTGACTCATTCCCATTTTTGGTTGGCCAAGACTTTATAAACCGTTTCGGCGCGATTATAGATTATGGTCAACAGACAATGTGGGCAACAGTGAGAAATCCCCTGCCAATAAAAGTGCCTCTTGGTTGCGATACAGACTGCCTAACCGCAGGTACCGCAGAGGACACAAGGGACTCCTCATCCGAGGACAAGAGCCCGGTAAGTGAACCTTCAACTACAAGTGAGACAGAAGAGACCCAACAGTTGGACCAAACTCTGGCCCAACAAGAGAACCTCCTCTACGAGCTGACACATTCAGCACTCACTGAACACTACCTACCACAGGTAGAAGAAGGTGTTGAGATCCAAGGATCCCACACCGAAGACGTTGTGCTGTCCTCTGGGACAGGTAATTCGGCAATCAGCCAAGCTTTCAATGAAACCTTGGTTCAAAAGAATTTGAGTCCAGAAAAATGACAGTCAACAAGACGCTGACAGTCACTTGGACATCAATGTTACAGATTTCGAGGACCCCTCATCAGACATGAAGGGGGTAAACTCACATTACCTACCACAGGTAGAGAAAGGTGTGGAGATCCAAGGACCCCACACCGAGGTTGCTATACTGTCCCCTGGGACAGGTAAATCGGCTATCAGCCAAGCTTTCGATGAAACCTTGGTTCAGGGACATTTGTGTCTAGAACTAATCAGAAATGACATAGTTTTTACAGACTCAAAGAGCCTCTCTTCAGTCAAGACGTGGGAAGACACACACAATGACAGGGACACATCGCAGAGTGACAAATCAGTTAAGCCTGCGACTGCACTGCCGTTTGAGACACACCTAAATTACACGGAAAGAGGTAAACGTAAGAAGATACGTTGGCCGAAACCTATAAGGTTCCTGTGTACTGTCTACTATTGGCTGCGCGAACAGCTTAAACTAAACAATGGCATCCTAACGTGTGCCCATGGACGGACGTCCTCACCTGTGTTCGTGGTCCCCCATGACCAAAGGGGGGTGATGTTAGGCCATGCCAAAGACAAAGATTTGAATGTACACCTCAGAAACACTTTTGCTTTCGCCCAGAAAAACCTGGAAAAATCCGCTGAAGGACGCAAGGCGTACTATGACCAGAAGGCCTCTCACAATGAACTCCAAGTGGGAGACAGAGTCTGGTACTATACGTTCGCCCCAGCAACCGGGAAAGGAGGGTCCGAGACCGGAACTCTCGCCCGCAAACTGATGCCCAGGTGGACTGGACCTCATCTGATAACAGACAAAGTGTCCTCAGTCGTCTACAAAATCAAAATCAGCAAAGGCCGCAAAGAGCCAATTGCTAAATGGGTACATCGAAATCAGATCAAACCTTATAAGGCGTTCAATGAATCCACAAAAGACAAAGATCTCACAAACACACCGACTTCATGGGATAATAAGGTCGTCCAAACACAAGTTAGTAAATAAACTAATCAGGTTTAAACTACCGTATTTTCCACCCTATAAGTCGCATTGTCCAATTTGAACTTAGAAACGCTAAGCCTAAAACCCACAACAAAAAACTAACCTTAACAACCGTTTAAATCCACGAGATTTAATTTGACCTCGGTCATAAAGTTGAGACCTGTTTTCTTGTGTGTTGCACTTTGGAATCTGACGACAAGAGTGTGTCGAAGCAGTGAAACGTTGTTTCCTTGTTGTTTAGTCATTACTGTTGTCATTAGTTGAGATATTGTTTGGTTCTGAACACTCCCAGCCAAAAAGGTTTTGTATTAACATTGGTTAATGAATGATATGGATTTAACTATGCCAACATGCAGTTCGTTTTGTTAAATCTCAATCGTCGAAGAGTCAATGTAGTTTAAAGCTACTCAAGGTACCATAAACTACACTGGTCTCACAATTTCTAAATTGAACCGATTCGATCGTTTCTATTCTAGATTATCTATTCATTTTGATGAGTCTCACCATAGACTTCAAAATTTATTAGGAATACCAAATCCTACGTCGTTCGTCTAAAAGACAACAGACACTTAGACCAAGCTATATTTCATTTTTCTATTAACCTGAACTAAGTAATGAATGGAGGAATAGTTTGGAATAAGAGGCCTTCGTTACAGAAGCCCTCCAAAATTGTATAGGTATAGATCCCTATTTCTAATTTTACAGAATTGATCCACCCCTTAATTGGTAATTGTAGCTAATCTAAATCATGACAGCTTACACACCAGATGCATATAGTAAGGCCTAATGTAAAATCCCAATCATAAGCCCACCTAAAAACCCACATAATTGCATGACACATAGAACCAGAGTGGCACTGACTGGAAGCCAACCAGCCAACAACCTTCGATGTGGGGACCTGCAGCTCCAACGCTTGGTCTTCAACCTTCATCCAAGGGTCGCCTCCTCTGCTTCAATCGAGGGATCCCCTCTACATGCTGATTATAAAAACAATTGTTGCTGACGAAATCACCAACTCTAATCGTTGTGGAATTACTGCTGTGGAATTACCGCTGTGGATTATAAGACTTTGTTTTCCAAGAGTTAACAGACTCAGTTTTCCAAGGGATTAAAAGCTTACCGCAATGGGATTACCTACGAACAGTATGGAATTTCCAAAAACTTTATGGGATTATAATTTTTGATTTTTCTTCTTCCACTTACTGGATTACTTCAAGATCAGAAACAGTTCAAGGTATCCTTTCGTGTTGGACCTCATCCCCAAGGACTGGCGATGACTTCCAAAAGAGGGGAGATGTAGTGGGCATGACCGTGCCCGCTCTGATACCTTGGTATTTTTGAGCTGTTCCAGAGATGACCTTTGCTGACCTCTTAGTGAAACGAGACATTTAACACAATTTATTTTATTAGTTTAAATCAAAGGACAGATTCACTCAAAAAGAGACTATTTCTATCTTTGATTTTGTGCTAATAACAAATATAATCAGAGCATCACCTGTTTTTATTCATGAGCAATGTTGTAGTTTACAATATATCATGATCACATATGTTATATGCTGTGTTATTTCTTTCTTTAAATGTGAAGCATTACTGTGTCACTTCTGCACTAACGATGTATTCACAAATTGTGTGAAAGTTGAGGGCTCGGGTCAGAGAGGCCCGACCGTTTTGTTTAGAAATAAGAAGACAGTTAATCCGTTGTTTGCATGAGAATGACTCCAGCATTCTCTGTCTTTTCCTAAACAATCTCCCTCTGCTGAATTTCACCTTGAATCGTGATAACAAGTGAACTGCTCGACTGTTTTTCTTTTGAACCAATGGAAAAGAGACAAGTCTCTCTCATCTCAGAGTTCTTTCTTAAAGTTCTAAGCTAAGCTGGAATAGTCAGAGTCTGCTGGGAACTTCAAGAGATGTGAACTTTTCCCAAAGAGCTGGATGGACGTTTAGTCACACGCTAAGGACACGTCATCCAGTTAAGGACTAATAACATGCTGTTATAGTCCACTTAGAACGAGCGTAAGCTCAAAACTTTGTTTATTCCTTCCTGGAATAAGTTTATCTTGAAGTCAGAGGCCAGGAGCTGACGCATTTTCTGATGACCAACGCGAAACCAGGAGACGTTGAAAACGTAAACGAGAACCAGCTCGGACGTGCTGGGCCTGAAGGACTCTGTGCATCTGAAAGGCTGGTGTCATCTCTTTATCAGACTCGTCGTCGAAGGTAAAGAGCTGTTTACAAACGTACCTGGATTTTAGCAGAAGTCGGATGGGAAGTGTCACTTCTGGTAACATGCTCAAGACAATTTCCTTTAAACCATCTCTCCATCTTTCCTCCTATTCCCTTATCCCTCTCAATCTATCTGGAAACTATATTTAAGTTATAGAGCCTCAGACTAAATATAATGACATCCTGTATTTATGTCTGTTGTGTTACAATTTA
>JBBPBX010011218.1:8556-56372 GCA_038048925.1 Garcialebias charrua | reverse complement strand
TTTTTCAGGATTATTGATCGTACATCGTACAGAGGGCAAAATTATCGTACAAATACGATAATTATCGTGCACCTGGCAACACTGTGCAGTAAGGAGGGGGGCGAGTGGGAGCCCGCGCAACAGCAGGAGGATCCTCGATATAGGCGATATAGCCCTTTTAACCATCGTACATTTAAAATATTGCGATCGAGTATATTCGATATATCGCCCACCCCTAGTTCGATTCCACCAGCAACCAATTCCACCAACATGTTGAAGTTTCCCTGGGCAAGATACTGTACTGAACCCCTCATTGCCTCCGATGTGTGTCCCATGACTCTCATCAGTGTATGAATGTGATCTAAAGTACTGATTAATCTTTGTATCGATCCAGTAGAGAGCTGTATGAATGTGTGAATGAGGACACAGATTGTGTTGTAAAGAGCTCTGAGTTCCTTGATAAGATAGTAAAGGTACTATACAAGTACAGTCCATTTAACATTTACTACCACACCTAAATTAAAGTCAGTATCTCTGAAACTGACTGTTTTTGACTGAGCCATTTTTGTCTCTTAAAAAAAAAGGTAAATAGCTATGTCAGCCATCTTGACTCAAACTGACTCCTAAAGTTAAATGGTTTTAGACGTACATTTTGTAACATAACTGGACTATTTTCTTTTGAACTTGGTGAAACAGGAAGTGAAATCAAAGGGGAACATCCTGTTTTTTATTTATTGAAACAATATAATTTGATCCCTGACTCTTCATCATCTCTTTCTGACAGTGACTCAAAATCATTTAAAGGACAATACCCACCGTGACAGTAACAATTCACCATATTGGACAATTACTGTAGTAGAATATGATGTCTATTTTCATTTTTGCATTTGGGCCAGGCAAGTGTAAAAAAAAAAAAAAGAGTCAAGGAAGCATCCGGAAACCCCGCCGATGATTGCCGAACTCCGGAATGACGTAAAAAAAGGATCCAGTCAGAAGGCACGAGTGAGTTCTGATGGAGGTTTATGAGAGTGATGATGATTTCAGTGCTAAAACCTCACTTCACCCGCTGCTGCAGCCATGGACACACCGAGTGGACCTCACGTCACCTGCGTGGGCAGCCACGGACACACCGAGCGGACCTCACGTCACCCGCGCGGGCAGCCACGGACACACCGAGCGGACCTGCCGTCACCCGAGTTGGCAGCCACGGACACACGAGTGGACCTCACGTCACCCGCGCGGGCAGCCACGGACACACCGAGCGGACCTCATGTCACCCGCTGCTGCTGCCGCGGACACACCGTCACCCGCGCGGTTACAAACAGCAGACACACACCACTCTACCAGTTTAAATCCCCTTAAATCGTTGCAATTTTGTTTTTATCTTTTTTATTTATCGCTGTAGAGTTGTACACACTTCACAGTTATGTTTGTGCCTAACTCAGACATTGGGGGATGTGATGTACACATTAATATGCTAACTAGCCACAGGATAGCGACACAGATTTTCATGAAAAAGTGGCGTAAATATTACCAAACTATGGTACATTTGGGTTATGACCGAAAGAACAAGATCTCGGATACAAGCGGCTGAAATGAGTTTTCTCCGCAGGGTGGCTGGACTCTCCCTTAGAGATAGGGTGAGAAGCTCAGTCATCCGGGAGGGACTCGGAGTAGAGCCGCTGCTTCTCCACATCGAGAGGAGCCAGTTGAGGTGGCTCGGGCATCTGGTTAGGATGCCTCCTGGACGCCTCCCTGGTGAGGTGTTCCGGGCATGTCCCACCGGGAGGAGACCCAGAGGAAGACCCAGGACGCGCTGGAGGGACTATGTTTCTCGGCTGGCCTGGGAACGCCTTGGGATTCCCCCGGAGGAGCTGCTCCAAGTGGCTGGGGAGAGGGAAGTCTGGGCCTCCCTACTTAGGCTGCTACCCCCGCGACCCGACCCCGGATAAGCGGAAGAAGATGGATGGATGGATGGATGGATGGTACATTTAAAAGCTTGCTCTATTGTTCATTCTGTTCTGATGTCAAAAATTAAATTGAGCAAAAGTCTTACCCGCAAAACCTCCCGATTTCTCATGTCGAGGTGCGAGCCTTCTTCGCTGGTCGGTCCACTTTATAAATCCATTATGAATCCTTTTGATTTTGGGGAAATAATGAACACTAACGCCATCCTTCGAGGTATTGCAGCAGAACTGGGCAACACGTTGTTTTTATTAGTTGTATTCGTAACTACTCTGGTCAGAAATAAGGAAGCTGCTGATGCATGATGCTCCGCCTGCATTCAAGGCGGATACTTCAGTTACGTCAATGCCCATATATGGAGAGGGACACATTAGGCAGCAGCTCCTGCGTTAAAAACTCCTTTAAATCATGAAATAACACATTTAGCGTTATTTCTCTACAATATCAATAAACGCTCCTGTTTTATTATTTAAGTCACTACTAAATATTAATGGCAATGCAATTTGAAAACATGGTGGGTCATGGCCTAAAGAAATCCCAGATTCTTCTCAAACTGTTGTGAGCCGTTACAGCAATGCTCTGTTCACATGCAGACGTTCAACTATTAAAGGTTCTTGTCATTCTCATCACATGTGGTGGAACGAAATTAAGTACACAGGGTCCCAGTTACGTCCAACAAAAGTATAAATTGTAAAAGCAAAACAGTAATAAGATCTAAGTATGAACTACAAATCGGATTCCAAAAAAGTTGGGACACTAAACAAATTGTGAATAAAAACTGAATGCAATGATGTGGAGGTGCCAACATCTAATATTTTATTCAGAATAGAACACAAATCACAGATCAAAAGTTTAAACTGAGAGAATGTATCATTTTAAGGGAAAAATATGTTTCAAAATTTCATGGTGTCAACAAATCCCCAAAAAGTTGGGACAAGTCCATTTTTACCACTGTGTGGCATCCCCCCTTCTTCTTACAACACTCAACAGACGTCTGGGGACAGAGGAGACCAGTTTCTCAAGTTTAGAAATAGGAATGCTCTCCCATTCATGTCTAATACAGGCCTCTAACTGTTCAATCGTCTTGGGCCTTCTTTGTCGCACCTTCCTCTTTATGATGCACCAAATGTTCTCTATAGGTGAAAGATCTGGACTGCAGGCTGGACATTTCAGTACCCGGATCCTTCTCCTACGTAGCCATGATGTTGTGATTGCTGCAGAATGTGGTCTGGCATTATCTTGTTGAAAAATGCAGGGTCTTCCCTGAAAGAGATGTCTTCTAGATGGGAGCATATGTTGTTCTAGAACCTGAACATACAGGTACTTCTAAAAAAATTAGCATAGTTTGATAAAGGTCATTATTTTCCATAATGTAATGATAAAAATGAAACTTTCATATATTTTAGATTCATTGCATACCAACTGAAATATGTCAGGTCTTTTATTGTTTTAATACTGATGATTTTGGCATACAGCTCATGAAAACCCAAAATTCATGTCTTAAAAAATTAGCATATCATGAAAAGGTTCTCTAAACGAGCTATTAACCTACCGTAATCATCTGAGTCAACGAATTGACTCTAAACACCTGCAAAAATTCCTGAGGCTTTTAAAAACTCCCAGCCTGGTTCATTACTCAAAACTGCAATCATGGGTAAGACTGCCGACCTGACTGCTGTCCAGAAGGCCATCATTGACACCCTCAAGCAAGAGGGTAAGACACAGAAAGAAATTTCTGAACGAATAGGCTGTTCCCAGAGTGCTGTATCAAGGCACCTCAGTGGGAAGTCTGTGGGAAGGGAAAAGTGTGGCAGAAAACGCTGCACAATGAGAAGAGGTGACCGGACCCTGAGGAAGATTGTGGAGAAGGGCCGATTCCAGAGCCACCGTGCACAGGCGTGTGCAGGAAATGGGCTACAGGTGCCGCATTCCCCAGGTCAAGCCACTTTTGAACCAGAAACAGCGGCAGAAGCGCCTGACCTGGGCTACAGAGAAGCAGCACTGGACTGTTGCTCAGTGGTCCAAAGTACTTTTTTCGGATGAAAGCAAAGTTTGCATGTCATTCGGAAATCAAGGTGCCAGAGTCTGGAGGAAGACTGGGGAGAAGGAAATGCCAGAAGTCCAGTGTCAAGTACCCACAGTCAGTGATGGTCTGGGGTGCCATGTCAGCTGCTGGTGTTGGTCCACTGTGTTTTATCAAGGGCAGGGTCAATGCAGCTAGCTATCAGGAGATTTTGGAGCACTTCATGCTTCCATCTGCTGAAAAGCTTTATGGAGATGAAGATTTCATTTTTCAGCACGACCTGGCACCTGCTCACAGTGCCAAAACCACTGGTAAATGGTTTACTGACCATGGTATTACTGTGCTCAATTGGCCTGCCAACTCTCCTGACCTGAACCCCATAGAGAATCTGTGGGATATTGTGAAGAGAAAGTTGAGAGACGCAAGACCCAACACTCTGGATGAGCTTAAGGCCGCTATCGAAGCATCCTGGGCCTCCATAACACCTCAGCAGTGCCGCAGGCTGATTGCCTCCATGCCATGCCGCATTGAAGCAGTCATTTCTGCAAAAGGATTCCCAACCAAGTATTGAGTGCATAACTGAACATAATTATTTGAAGGTTGACTTTTTTTGTAGTAAAACATTTTTCTTTTATTGGTTAGAAGAAATATGCTAATTTTTTGAGATAGGAATTTTGGGTTTTCATGAGCTGTATGCCAAAATCATCAGTATTAAAACAATAAAAGACCTGAAATATTTCAGTTGGTGTGCAATGAATCTAAAATATAAAAGTTTCATTTTTATCATTACATTATGGAAAATAATTACCTTTATCACAATATGCAAATTTTTTGAGAAGGACCTGTAGTTCTCTGCATTAATGGTGCCTTTCCAGACATGCAAGCTGCCCATGCCACAAGCGCTCATGCAACCCCATACCATCAGTGATGCAGGCTTCTGAACGGAGCGTTGATAACAACTTGGGCTATCCTTGTCCTCTCTGGTCCGGATGACATGGCGTCCCAGTGTTCCATAAAGAACTTCAAATCGTGACTCATCTGACACAGAACAGTCTTCCATTTTGCCACACTCCATTTTAAATGACCCCTGGCCCAGTGCAAACGTCTGAGCTTGTGGAGCTTGCTTAGAAATGGCTTCCTCTTTGCACTGTAGAGTTTCAGCTGCAACGGTGGATTGTGTTCACTGACAATGCTTTCTGGAAGTATTCCTGAGCCCATTCTGTTATTTCCTTGACAGTGGCATTCCTGTTTGAGGTGCAGTGATGTTTAAGGGCCCGTAGATCACGAGCATCCAGTAGAGTTTTACGGCCTTGACCCTTACGCACAGCAAATTTTCCATATTCTCTGAATCTTTTGATGATGTTATGCACAGTTGATGATGATAACTTAAATTTTTTTTGCTATTGGGTAACACCATTCTGGTATTGCTGCACTATCATCATTGCATTCAGTTTTTATTCACAATGTGTTAAGTCTTCCAACTTGTTTGGAATCCGGTAGAAAAATATCAACTAAATACTGTATATACTAAGCACTGGTAGTACAAAAACAATACGCTAAACAGCAGCATGAACATGAGTCTTTGTGAGCAGATGACAACTCTCTTTGACATCACTTCCTGTTGTTGTACATGCAGATATCGCAACTGTTTATTTATTCATTCATTCTTTTAAAAGAAACAAAACATCCATCCATCCATCCATTATCTTTACCCGTTTCTTCCATTATTGGGTCACGGGGGTCGCCGGTGCCCATATCCAGCAATCAGTGCGAGGGGTGGGGTAAACCCTGGACGGGTCGCAAGTCCATCACAGGGCCACATAGAGACAAACAAGACAAACAATCATTCACTCTCTCACTCACACCTAGAGACAATTTAGAGTTACCAGTCTATTATACATGATTTTGGTCTGTGGGAGGAAACCGGAGTACCCGGAGGAAACCCACACATGCACGGGGACAACAAAACAAATTAATTCAAAAGAAGAAGAAAAAACATTGAATGAAAAGGGTGCAGAAAGAATAAGAATATTCTTATCTGTCCCTTATATAAAAAAGTAAAATAACTACCAAACAAACCGTTAATCCTAGCATTGTGATTTAAATTGAAATTTTTTGCAATTCATTATCAATGTTGTTCCAAGGGTGCATTGATATTGCCTAGAAATATTTTCTGTCACATGCATTTAATAAATGTGACTCGTTGAATTTGTTAAAGGACGGATGCATGCACACGCACTCGCATTCAATTCAATCATGCGCAAAAACTGTTGTTCTGCTTCTTACTTTTCTGCAGCGGGTCATATTGACTTTATGGTGCTGAATAATTTTCCCATCTGTCTGACTACAGCTAATTTAGGGAGAATTTCATGAAATGGCTTTTTTTTATCATGGAGACCATGCAAATCTAGATACCGGTACAAAACTATTATGTGGAATATTTGCAGTATTTGTCGCTTTTAACAATTTCCTCCGCCAATTGTGAGACTAGTTGCTCAGCTATGATAAAGCGCATCATTATAAATGCTCACAGAGTGAAACTTTGTTCCTCTCATGTTGCTTGAACTCCTTGTGTTCCACCTGTCATATTTATGAACAATAGAAACCTGTCATATGAGAAACGGTTGTTACTTTTGCTGAAAAAGTCAAACGAGATAAGGGACATGTCCTTTGATCTGCTCGCTCTTGTCATGGTTACCTGGCATGGCTCAACGTCAGCAGACATTTGCTTTCATGGCCCAGATCCACAGCTCCTCCCACAGCGAGCGCAGCAAAAAGCTCAGCCTTGTGGTTTCTGGACAGGGGAGGAAGGACCATCAGGGCAGGGAAACACAAGCTCCTTTTATCCAGCACAGCCAGCCCCTTCACTGGTCTGCATTTCCAGCTCCAAACTCTTAAAATGAAAAAGAATAATAAAAAGGTTGAAGGTGGGATGTAAAACCTGGCTGTGGGAGGGAATCAAGCAGCCTTTAGTGTTCACACAAACGCACAAATAGCCAGGTTGACAACTCAAGAGAAAGGGGAGCCGACGACGTGAGAACCAGTTTCTGGTGTGAAAACAGCAGCAGCTCTCTGCCAGGACAAAGTTTGAACTGGGGGCGGTGGGGGAGGGGACTCCCCCAGCAGTGGAGCCGAAAGTTTAGCCCATGAGTTTCAGCTCCTGTGGTTTCTCTTGGACAAACCACGTCCGTTTGCTTTAGTTAAATCATGCAAGAACATGGTGTTAATGCTCATAACGATGGATACTGGTGAGCTAGCATGTGTTTTTTAGCATTGCCTCTTGAAGTGAAACTGTGAGTTTAGTTTGATTTCATACTTGGGTATTTGAAATAAAAGTAGAAGATATAGGTTTTTTGTTTTAGAAACGAGACTACTGTACTAGTTTTATTTTCTCTTGCTCTTGTATTATTATTTTTTAATTCTAGAGGATCTGTGAGAAACCCTTCACACTTGTTAAACAAACTAAAACCAGGCACTTTAACAGAACTTCATTTTCTTCTTCTTTTGGCTTTTCCCTCACCAAGGGTTGCCACAGCGAGTCATCCTCCTTCGTCCCACTCGTCCATCCTCGTGGTCTTCAACTAACAGTAGCTCAATTCCTGCCGGCACCCTGTTTGTCGACAGCACCGGTGGCGGTCGTCGTTAACCCGGGCCTCAAACGATCCAGTATGGCATTGCTTAGATGTACAGGTACTCGCATGTTAGTTTTCAGTAGCCGTGTTTCCATCAAGGTTTCTTGATGCGCATTTTGAAGTATCGCATCAGAAAAGGTGAATGGAAACGGCGCGATTCGAATTAACTTCCTCTAATTCGCAAAAAAGTTGATACGCTCGCTTGAGGTGGTTTTTGGGTTTTTCGAAACAAAGTCAAAGTCAACTTTATTGTCAGAACTGCAATATGTACAGGACATACACAGGATTGAAATTGCGTTTCTCTCAGTCCCTCGGTGCAACAGTAACCATTTAAACACTAAAACACTGAAACATTTAATAAACATAGGACAGTGTTACATTTTTACTATTTTATGCTTGAGTTTTTGCATAGTAGTATAGAAGTATGAAAATTTACACCAACACTAAAACTAAAACTCAAACTAAAACATTAAACATTTAATGAACATAAGCATAGAATGAAATAATAAAAGTGTAATACAGTACTGTCCTGAGTTTTTGCATAGTAGTATAAAAAAATAATAAAAAAAAGTTAAATCAAACAGAGCTGATGCGCAAAACGAGAGTTGGAAACAGATTTACAGACTCAGTTCTGACGTAGCGAACATTCACGTCATGTGACTGATCAGCTGTTCCCGTTGCAACATCGCTAAAACTAGTTGGCATGACAGAATAAATACAACTTGCCCGATAGCAACACATTCCTGAAATATTCTCTCCATTTTAATAATAATAATAATAATAATTTGTCACATTTGTCATCTGTGTATGTTTCCCATACTTGACAGACGAAATTGGTCTTCTGCCTTTAACCCAACCACCACCAGGTGGTGCAGCGAGCAGCCGTAGTCAGCGCTCGGGGAGCTGGAGAATTAGGTGTGCACTCATAGACACCCCAAGGTGTGTAGTGGCCGGGGCGCGAACCCGCGTCCTTCGGGTCCCAAGTCAAAAGCCTTAGCCACTACACCATTTTGCCGAGATGTGTGGTTCAGTTCCTGTTTTCAACCGCTACTTCCTGTTTACTGTAGACGTGTGTAACGCTGACGTCTGACGTAATGCCGCTTTTCGTGGCCTGGTGGATTCGCTTCAAGCCAGTTGATGGAAACACTTCTGATTCGCATTAATTTTTATTTACATTTTTGCGAATTTTCAAAAATTCGCTCAAAATTCGAATTGAAAATACAGCAAACCCCCTAGTTACGACTCCATCGACCTACGAACAACGGGACCTACGAACGTATCATATTTAATAAAAATATGAAATTACTGTATTAAAAAAAAATAATAATAATAATTTTTTTTTTTTTTGTTTGTTTAAATGTTCTTAATTTCATGTGTACATCACTTTGTTGCAGCTGTGGTTGTTTTAAAGGCTTTATAAATAATAATTATGATAAAAATGATCATTTCTGATCATTTTTTAGCAATCTTGGGCAGCAGGAAGTAGGTCTTAAAGGAGAAATGAAAAGTGTTTTTAAGCTAATAGTAGTCTAATGAAAAGCATAAAATAAGCTTGTTGAGAAATTTTCACAAGTCAAAAATGTCATCCTAACTCAAATTTAGACTTTGCAAAGTGAAGAAATTCTCATCTGGTGTTTTTGACCCCCCTCCTCCTGCCTGCTCTCCGTCCCCTGAATATGACATAGGCAGTGCAACTGGAGTTCATCCTCATACAGTAATATTAGTGTGTGTATCTAGTTGTGGACAAAAAGGTTTCAGTGTGTATCCTCATACAGTAATATTAGTGTGTGTATCTAGTTGTGGACAAAAAGGTTTCAGTGTGTATCCTCATACAGTAATATTAGTGTGTGTATCTAGTTGTGGACAAAAAGGTTTCAGTGTGTAGCAATTAGGGATGCAGCAAAAAAAATCTATTTTTTAAAGAATCAAGATTCTTAGTCCTGGCGATTCAGAATCGATTCTAAAAGCCCCAAAATCGATTTTAAAACTTTTTTTAAATTTTATATTGTATTTTTACCGCTCCTGTGCATTCGGCCGCTGTAGAATTTTGGCCGTGTAGGGCCACCGTAGTTAGTTAGCCAGGCAGCTCCCAATAGAGCCTGCTAGCAAGGAGGGAGACAGCATGTTTCAACTTGCTCCTTCATCTTTAAAAATCATTTTAGATCCTACTATGTTCTGGGGAAGACAGTAACTGTTTCAGGACATTTTCAACACCCCCACTTCCACGTTAGCATACGGCGCTAGCATGCTAACGTTAGCATACGGCGCTAGCATGCTAACGTTAGCATGCGGCGGCTAACGCACGGCTATTCGTATTTCCAGGATAGAAATGCCCATTAATGCACTAAATCACCAAACTGTTTTTGACAAACTAAAGTGATATCCTTCAGATTCAAAAAAGTCTTCTGCTTCCATTTTAAATGACAGACAAGAGGACAGTAATGATGGGTTTATAGCTTCAGTGTTATTGTAAGATAGCAAAGGAGGTCTTAATTGTGTCATAAAAGTGCGTCCAGAAAATGACTACAGAAATCACTGCACTTCGGCATGTAGCAGGAAAAATGTAAAAAACTATTTCTTTAAGCTACTGACTTGAAAAAAGCATACTAAGTATGTTTATGTGTGTTGTTTACTATATGAAATTCTTGTTATATCGATTTTTTCAGATTTGATTACATTTCTCCTTTAAGTTTACACGGTCACAAATTAATGTAGAACACCGGATGCCATTTAGGTTCAGTCACGGGGGCCTTTGAAGGTCTCCAGTTTAGACGGTCACAAATTAATGTAGAACACCGGACGCCATTTTATGTTCAGTCACGGGGGCCTTTGAAGGTCTCCAGTTTAGACGGTCACAAATTAATGTAGAACACCGGACGCCATTTTAGGTTAGCTGCCGGCGCCGAGAGCCGGCCGAAGACTGGTGACCAGGATGGCTTCATATGGATTAATTACGAGCTGGAAACGTCTCTGTGAACTTTGTGGATGTCTCAGGCAGCAGCGGATTTATCGCTGATCGTGCCAGGCCGCCGCGCGAAGACCTCCGGCCGGCCTGCTACACCTCCGGCCTGGCTAGCTCCAGAAGCTAACACGGGAGCTAACACGGGAGCCGGCCTTTTGAACACTTGTGACCAGGATCGCATCATATGGATTAATTACTAGCTGGAATCGCTCTGTGAGCTCTGTGGACGTCTCAGGCTGGAGCAGGAGCTGCAGATTGATCGCGCCGCCGCTCCAACACCAGCTCATGGCTTGGCTAGCAGAAGCTAGCCAGCTAGCTAACACAGGTCTCGAGCAGCTGCGGTGGTTCACTGGCCGGCCGCCGCGCTGCTCGGCCCGACAACAATCAACGCATGGCAACCTAAGATGTCGGCTTTGACCATCTCAAAGTAAGAAAATATATTTTTATTTATTCTGTAAATGTGAATAGCAATGTTTAACATTACAGTACACTACTGTACATGCTTAAATGTGTGAGCGTGCTCCGTTAGCATGATACTTTTTTATTTTATAATTTTCACCCCCTAGTTACGGCAGAATCGAGCTGCGAACCGTTCTTAGGTCCCTAACTCGTTCGTACCTCGGGGGTCACCTGATGGAAACACGGTTGGTGACGGGATTAAACAACAAGAAACAGATTTGTTACCGAGAGATTATGGATGACAACACACAGCAACTTCATAGTTAGTTTAAAAAGGGTTAACCACAAAGAGAATTGCTATAGTGAGTTTATCATATTTTGTAAATGACACGAGGTAAGCGTCTCTCATGTAGAATGTATCATGCTCCATTTTAACCCAGATAAGTTCTGCTCCACACCTCTTCTGGTTCTGGACTGCCCACTTCTTTCTGAAAGCTCATGTATGTGCTGAAAGTGGTTTACTCCTTCTGTGATTTATGAATGGCCAAAGGTGGCTTAATGGACTAGTTTGTGCAACCATTTTGAAGAACAGTTTTATGAAAGAGCTGTAAGTGGCAGCAGCGGCGCTGCTTCATGCCATATTAGCAGTGGTGGGCAACGCTAATCCAAAAATTAGTTCCGCTATTTCTAAAGCACTAATTAATTTATTTAGGTCCGCAATTTCAAAAGCACTAATGTCTTATGAAAATTAGGGGAAGCTAATTCTAATCCGCTAATTAAATTCAACAATTGGTAGCAGCAAGTTATGCAATATTTGCACTACACTGCCAACTAGCGGTGCATGAACTGTTATACAGTAAGTTGTTTGAGTTGTATACATTTAAGAAAAAGGTCGAAAAGGACTTGCTCAAAAACTATATATGATGTAGCTTAGTGTGTTTGTGTACAGTATTACAGTTAGATAAATTAGTAGATTTATTCATTTTGTGATGTAGTTTGAAGGTTATCATTGGTTGAACAAACTGTGAAATAAATAAGGGGCAGATATAATAAGATTTCATCTTCTTTCTGCTCCTTTCATTTTATCCTACTTGTATTCTTCTATCTGATGAAACTGTTTTGTATTGTTCTTTTAAAATGAATGAATAAACATCAAATCAAATCAAATCAACGGCCCAGTCAGAGTCCAGAACCTGAACCTGAAACCTTCAGAGAGCAGAAACCTCAAAGAACTGAAGCAACAATGGAAAGAAGAGTGGGTCAGAACTCCTCCAGAACCAGGAGACCCTTAGCAAAAAGAAGTATACTTAAAGTTCACTTTTTTAAGTATAAATCCAGCAGATTTGACCATTTCGTGAAACTCTCAAGCTCAGAAAAACTTGTGCTATAACGTCAGCTATGAAATATATTTTTTCTCAGCAAAGAAATAATTGTTTTACCGTGTTTTGTTGTAAAATCCTGGCTTCTTTGGCCGTCGCGGACGCCATTTTGAAGAGTGCTAATGTGGCGAAATTCTATTTTTAAATCCAGACGCGTCGCGTAGGCCCTGAGAAACATCCATAAGTTCACCCTCCATGTTAAAAAGTCTTCGTCTGACTCTTCGAAAACAAGCAATAAGGCTGCAGAGTAACACACTGGCTGCTAACTGCTATAGAGAGAGCACACACCAAGAGACTGAGGGGGACGCTTTTTTGTGACGGACCACATCCGGCGCTGCTCGTAAATACGTTATTTCGTTTTTACTGATAGATAATTAGTTATTAGCGGTACTGCATTTTAAATAAAAATAGCATAAATCCGCTTATGAATTATAAAACTTAGTCAATCCGCTGTAAAGCTAACAGATTATTTAGCAACGCTACAGGCGGATTAGCGCAACAGCGCTACCTAGCGGTCGGAGGCCCACCACTGCATATTAGGCTTTTATTAACAAAACAGTTCACTGAAATGGCTGCAAAGTTTAGTCTGTCTTTAAGCTGTTTGTGTCCTTTCACAAATCACAGATGGATCTGTCCACATCCCGTGCAGATGTCTTTTTTTAATAACTGAATTTAACATTGCTAAACCAAGAACGGCATGGAGCAGAACTGAGCTGTTGACGTGGATCACAACTTATTAAATATGCAAGAGATGTCTGCCTCGTACTGTTTTCAAAAAGTTATTAGAAAACTCAGCTGAATTATTGTTTTTGTGGTTCATTAAGTTTTTTTAAACTAAATACAGTCGCTGTGCATTATTTTTCATTACTGAGCTGCAAAGCCAGCTTACCTTACCAATCAGGCTAGCCTGTATAAATAACGGTTGAATGAATGAATGAATGAATTAAAGTGCTGTTACTTGCTTCAACACCCACCCCCAGCCCGCCCCGCTGCCTTGATCTATTCAGAACTGTTTTCCAAGTCTGATTTGAGCCGTTTTGTGAAAGTGCATATTACTTTTCACTTCACAGATGCACACCAATTCAGCAGTGTAATTACATCTGCTGTCCTTTTCACCCCACCCTTCCTCTGGCCTCTGTACTTTCACACATGACACCAGTAAGACCTGACTTTAAGTTGTGTGCAAAGTGCTTGAGTTTCATGGCTGACATGGGAAGAAGACCCACGTAAACCACCTGATCTTGATTATCAGCAAATAAAGTTGAATGCAGGCAAACACTGTTTGATAGCAGCGTGTGTTTAGGTGGGTTCAGTACTGTATCCAACTTTTTGAAGAAGAACCACCTGTGAGTCTTGAGAAAATAACTTTACAGAGAAGGCCTTTAAAGACCGTAGAGATTCTTTCACGTACTTGTGAAAGTGGTCACAAGTTTGCATAGTCATAAAATGTATATCAGCAAGGAAGTCTCTTGGTGGCAAGTTTCTAAACAAATGCATGTCCCACTGTGCTGGATACAAGCCCCAACACACCCCTGCTGTCCGTGGGAGGCTCTGAGATCACCAGTATTCTCTGGCAGTTTGGTTGGACCTGTTGTGCGAGGCACACCCAGGTCCTGGATTAAAAATTAGTTGGATGATATTTAGGTAGTTTTTTTTTCTTTATTTCCCTTGTCTGTGCATAAAAAATGGAAGCCCTCCACAGCAGACTGGTCCTCAGCTTTCTACTGGTACTTGTATCTCTCCCCCCCACACACACACACCAACCACACCCTTTGCGAGAAAAAGCTTTATTTCCCAGAGAAACATCTGTTTGCAATAATCCCTGCTGCTTTCAAAGCTTGATTGGATGACCCACCGACCTGACTAAATGGTGGTGCTCGAAGATGATGTGGTCCTCGCCAGAAGTTGGGTGTGAACAAAACATGATCTCTGTCACATCATACATGTTCCTGAACTTGTAATGCTGGATGAACTTTTAGGAAGGCGTTTTTGTAGATTTCAGTTCAAGATAAAATTGACAGTGGTGCTTGAAAGTTTGTGAACGCTTTATAATTTTGTATATTTCTGCATAAATATGACGTAAAACATCAGATTTTCACACAAGACAATCATCAATCTACTACCTAGGGTATCTTGGTGCCAAGTGCAGTTACGGACACCCTTATGCTCAAACATGGTGTTCGTGATGGACAAACTATGACTAGCACAGACGCCGCTCGGGTTCAAATCAGAGAGGCCGTTCCTCACAGTCACACCCCTCCAGGTCACTGTCATTACCCACGTGGACATTGAAGTCTCCCAGCAGAATAAAGGAGACCCCAGCTGGCACACCTTCCAGCACCCCCCACCAGGGACTCCAAGAAGGCTGTGTTTTGAACCACTTTGGCATGTCTGCCTTGGGGGAGTTGACGGGGCAGAGGGCGGGCGCCGGAGGCCATCTTATCACCAGAACACTGTTTGTTTCCACTCTGGGAGTGAGCTGGTTGTGGGACTCAGTTTGATTTGATGGGCTCCTCTGACTGAAGAAGTCCTTCAGATGAAGGATGAAACGTCTCCGCAACAAAAGAAACCGTCCAGATGACCTGACTGAACATTGTTGACATCAAAACGTGATTAAAGTACAGGTGGTCCCCGACTTACAAACGAGTTCCGTTCCTACGTATCATTCGTAAGTCAAAAATTCGTAAGTCGGGGACCACCTGTATATACCACACGAGCCGCCACTGATGCACGTACATGTAGGCAATGAACAGTTACCAAGTTACCAAGCACTTCGCCTATCTTAACACAGCTACATAATTCTCAAACACATACAGTGTTTAAAAATTAAATGTATCTAAACAATAAAAATTTAATTTCTTGCTTTGAGCTGGTCAAGCTTGTCTCGTCTGTTTGCATGTTAGCTCCTTGCACGTCTGACCTCTGCAGCTTCATGCTGCTTCACGCAGTCCAAACTGTTTACAGGAAGGACTGTTAGCTTGTTAACTTGGAGCCAGAAAAAAAGTTAATAACTTACTGAAAGCCGTTTCTCTGCGGCATCCATCCAAAACAAGCTGCGCCGCGTTAGCATGTTAGCCCTCGCCATTAGCAGCACCCGTTAGCGTTAGCCCATCCAAGGTTGCCGCAGCTGTTCACGTTTTCGCATGTTAGCTCGGTGTCCAGACAACATCTTAGGCTGCCAGGCGGACATCGAGGCGAGCTCCCGGCCGCCGCCCGTCGGCTCCGTGTCTCCCGATGGGGCGTTAGCATCCAACCGTGCATCCTACAGCAAGGCTTGTTATAATGTTAGCTCGTTGCTACTCCAGTCCGGCTCTCTGTCTGCTGCTTCACGCGGTCAACAGCGTTGTTTTGCGTCGCCCATCCGTTACTCCACAAAACCACCGTTCAGCTCCAGATCATGTATCCGAGCGCAGGAACCTCTGATCGGACAAAGCCGGCTGTCAAGGCTGGAGCTAACTGGCTATGGCTAAACTCATGAGCACTGCCGAAAACTGACTGCCAAAAACTGGCGGAAACTGGCGGAAACTGCCGTAAACTTTTTAATTCGGCTTAAAAATTAAAAATGATGTAATTATAATAATACTTTATTTATAAAGCCATTTAAAACAACCACAGCTGCAACAAAGTACTGTACACATGAAATCAAGAATATTTAAACACAAAAAAAATTAAATTTCATATTTTTATTAATTTTGATAACTTCGTAAAGTCGGAACTTTGTAAGTCGAGGGCTTCGTAAGTCGGGGACCACCTGTAATGAACTCCTAAAATGTTGACACTGAAAGGATGCGTTGGCCTTTCTATAAGTTTATCTTCTTAAGGGTGATGGTGGGAGTAGTGACTAGGGCTGAACAATTAATTGCATTTGCAATAAAATCGTGATATGATGAAACAAGATTTTCTAATCGCAAAGGCTGCAATTTGATTGTTCACATGACCTGGTTAAGTGACTTGTGAGTGAGTGGAGCAAACCAGAGCAGAGAGTGGGAGAAGTCAACACTGCGCTTTAACCAGTTGCACAATGACGTCAGGCTCGACAGAAGCTGATAAATTTGAAAGTTTGGTACCAAAGAGGGGCAGCACGTGCGTTGATGGCTATAAAAAAAACAAGACGCTGTGCGTGAGTTTTTTTTTTTTTTTTACATCTAAAAGATTTAATAAGAACAGATACTAGTTTATTTTGTGTTCACTGAGTTTGAATTCCCAGAAAATAACGAGTTGGTTAAAGCAGATTCTCTTTATGTTTTTTGCACTTTATTTTTTATGATGTTACTGGCTGGAAAGCAGTAAGTTTAATTTTTTTTATCTAATTTTTTATTTATTTATTAACTGTCATGTGAAGTTCAGACAGTAGTTAGGAAGTTCACTTAACATGTTTACTATTATGTTTATGAAACAAGAAAAAATAGAAATGGTGAAAAGAAAAGGCATAGATTTGTTTGCTTTATTGTAATCTCTGCTTTAAATAAATCTGACATTGTTTATTATAAAACAGATAGATTTATTGCTTCTGTTTGTTGAAAAATACTTGAGAAGATATTAAAAAAATAACCGCGTTTTAAATTGCAATTGCAATTTATAGAGAAAAAAATCGCAATTAGATTATTTTCCAAAATCGTTCAGCCCTAGTAGTGACGCAGAGTTTGGAGAAGGCGAGCCAGTGTTCAGAAGGTCGCTGGTTCAATCCCTCGGACCGACAACATCAAAATGTGGGTGGGAAAGGTGAAGAACACACACCTGCCTCCACCCTCATTTACCCCACTGAACAAGGCCTTAACCCCCACCATCTGCTCCCCCGGGCAGATATCAGCTCTCTGCTCCACACAGAGGGCTGCGGTAGCTCGGTGGTCTGTGGTTGTGTCAGGAAGGACATTCGGTGTAAAACAAATCTCTTCTTGTGAGTTGGTTTGCTGTGGCGACCCCTGAGGAAGGGAGCAGCCGAAAGAAAAATGAAAAATATTCTTAAGGGTGATATTTAAAAAACTATAGCACAGGCAGACCTTTGCACAGTACAAAATAAGTTAATTGTCATTTATATTTGCCATACAGAAGGATTTCTGTATTAAAATGACTTTCACTCAAAAAGATTACATTTAAAAGATTTCAGCTCATCAAAAAAAAAAAAGATTTCAGCTCATTTAGTCATTTAATACAATTAATGTTCCATATTTGACATTTAATTAATTGCATTTAATTCATGGCAGTACAGTTACCTTACAGGATGGTTTCAAATGTAGACTAGATTTTTCCGTACAGATAACCAAAACCTAGTTTATTTGCTATAATCTGGTTAAGAATCTAAATTTGTAGATATTTATGATAAACTACAAACGCGTCAAGCTGACGCTCCCAGAGAGAACACCATGAGGGTTCAAATTGAACAGAGACATACCTTTACATTTATCTTGCGCATACAAATAAACATTTTAGTGTTAATATAGTTTGATTTTAAATGCTCCCACATAGTCTGGTGATCTTCAGTCTGCGGAGGTCCATGCATACCAGATTACGGTACGCTCCCAGTATACTCCCACATTCTGTCAGCCACGTTGTAACTGTGCACACTGTCCACAGAGGGTTGAGACTTCATGCTTGAACGTCCACCCTGAGCAGCTGCAGAGCTTTTCATTTACCCTTTATTTATCCAGGTAGTCTCATTGAGCCACGAGAACTCATTTTCAAGAGAGACCTGTTAGGGAGCAGATGGTGGGGGCTAAGGGCCTTGCTCAGGGGCCCAGAGTGGGGCGAATGTGGGTGGAGGCAGGTGTGGGTTTTCACCTTTTCTACCTACATTTTGATGTTGTCGGTCTGGAGTTACGATGTTTCGTGGTTACAACGCATCTCCCATTTACTATGAACAGCCTTTTTTTTTTTCCGAGTTACACAACGGCCGCTGCGGCGGAAGAATACAGTATTGTACTGTATGCGGTGCAGCGGCGGAGGAATACAGAGGCGGAGGGATACGTTACGTACTGTAAACACTCTGGACCGAGGTTGCCAGCAGAATCCCCGACGCAGCAGTGAAAAAGTACATCGGCGGAGGCCTTACTGTAAACACTCTGGACCGAGCTGGACGGCGGTTTTACGTCGTAAACGGAATAGAGAATACAGCGGATGGACGGAGGAATACAGCGTCACTAGCATCCCAGTAGGCCATTACGGAACTCTTTTTTTCCCTTCATTATGGCTCCCAAAAACATGTTTTTTGATAATTATGTAGGGTAATGTGTTAGCATAGGCTAAGTGCTTGTAATACAGTACTGTACATGTATATGGTGCAGTATGTACGTATATTTCGACTTAGGTCAAAAATTGGTTTACGACGCCGCGTAGGAACGGATCTACGCCGTAAGTCGAGGACTACCTGTATGCTAAAGATGTTGGTCCTAACACATTTACATTCAAACAACAAAACAAACTTAAAGTTTTAGATGCATAAGTCCCAGGAGCTCTGGGAACAGTACGGGAGGAGGGGGTGATGATGGGGAGGAAAAAGAGACATTTGGTGTCTCCCCCGCCACACAGAACTGGTCACCTGTGATAACAGAACTGGTCACCTGTGATAACATTTAGTTAATGGAGCAGGACAGGTGAGTTGTTTAGAGTGAGGGCAGTCAATGGGTAAACCACATTAGATGACCGATATACACTTGAGATGATGGTGCTGTTGAGGAGAACAACCAGACTCAACCTGCTGCGAGGGAAGGTCTTTATCAAAAGTTACTTAAGAAACTTCATGTTTACTTGGGTTATTTTTTGGATCCAAGCTGGGAGTTGTTTTAAGACGATAAAACCTGCTTGGGTCTTTAGCTGTTTACTTGTCAGTCCTGTCAGAATTAAACTCTTGTTCTATTCCCCCCCAAACTGAGGGCATAAACAACTAAACAGTTAAGAGATTTATTTGTTCTTCGCTTTTCTTCAGATCTCTCTTTGAGTTGTCCAAGGCAGCCAGGTTGTCAAAATGCCTCCAAATGTTCACTGATTCTTCAGAATACTCACTAATGTCTGGATTGCATGTTTAGCTTTCACTCAAAGGCCGGCCAAAGCATTTTACCACACGGCTTTTTGCTCTGTTTGACTTCAGCTGTAATCCGATACTGTAAATGTGTGCAAAAGGACGGATTTTACAGCAGTTTCGTACATTTGCAGATGTTGTCAGGTTTCTTTTTTTTTTAAATACAAACCATGTGATTGGACCAAAGTAATGAAAAGATTGACTACAGTAAATCTCTTGGTGCTCTCTGAGCTGTAATGCTTTACTTCAGTCGATGCAGAGAAGTTCTTTTTATAAGGCTTTTAAAAATACAATTTCACATTACAACCAGATGTTTGAGGCTATAATTTTCTCAAAAAGTCACAGACTGGGTTTCCAAACCTCAAGTGCAGTGTGATCTTAGTACATAGTAATTAGTTCTTCGTTTAGTGAAAACAAACCAGAGTGCTGAGAAGGTGAACTCTGCAGATTCTGGCAACACACAGAACATTTCTTCAGTTCACCAGTTCTTTATTCAGGTAAAGACAACTATTTGAATTGACAGAACATACACAGCCATTTGCAGATGGCAGATGTTTTCTGCACCACAGACACATGACATTGACCAGTGTTCAGTTTAATGCTACCATGATCATCCTTCCTTTCAGCTTTAGCAAAGATTTATTTTTGTTTTTCAAGATGGTTTCTCTCAGCTGTGTTTTCTTTTGTTGTCCACCATCGCAGGCGAAAAGGGATACAGTAAATGGAAATGTCCTCGCTCTGTACGTGTGTTCGTCCATGAACGTTGTGAGCATGATAACTAGAAAAATAAGTAAAGTACCAACTTCCATTTTGGTATGTGGCTGCATCTATGCATAAGTAAGGTTCCTATTACAATTTGGGTTGTCACTTCAAAATCCAAGATGGTCACCACTATACATAAACCAACTAGCCCATCATTTAAGGAAACTATTCTTTCTAGTTTTTATATTACTTAAAAGTAAAACAATCTATAGTAGCTATGGCCACCACTGTGTTTACTGTTGCACTTGGTGGTTGATTGATTGCTCACTCTGCTCCCTCTGATATCTCACTCTGAGCTCCTAAACTCCTACCCACTTGAATATCTTTGTTGTGCTGCTGATTATCCATGCTGCTGATTTCTTGCTGCTGTATTCATACCCATCTGCTCACAACAGACTCATGTTCAGGTTGCTGTTTAAAAACGCCGTATTACATTGCCTGGCCCAAAAAAATGTTTCCACCAAAAAACAAAAAAAAGGTCACACTAATATTTTGTTGGACCACCTTTAGCTTTGATTACGACATGCATTCTCTGTGGCATTGTTTCGATAAGCTTGTGCAATGGCACAAGATCTATTTCCATCCAGTGTTGCATTCATTTTTCACCAAGATCTTTCATTGATGTCTAGGCACTAAGCATGATGGGTGCATCACTTCACCTGCCTCTCTTCTTACCCTGATGCACCCATCACTCTGGAACAGGGTCAATCTGGACTCATCAGACCATTTGACCTTCTTCCATTGCTCCAGAGTCCAATCTTTATGCTCCCTAGCAAATTGAAGCCTTTTTGTTCCAGTTAGCCTCCCTGATTAGTGGTTTTCTTAAGGCTACACAGCCGTTCAGTCCCAATCCCTAGAGTTCTCTTCACATTGTGTGTGTGTGGAAACACTCTTACTTTCACTATTAAACATAGCCCTGAGTGCTGCTGTTGTTTTTCCTCTATTTGGTTTCACCAAACGTTTAAGTGATCGCTGATTACGATCATTCAGGATTTTTTTCCTCGAAGACGATGGGTCTCCACTATCCTTCCAGTTTTTAATAATGCGTTTGACAGTTCTTAACCCAATTTCAGTAATTTCTACAATGTCCTTAGATGTTTTCCCTGCTTGATGCCAATGATTTGACCCTTCTCAAACAGACTGACATCTTTTCCATGGCCATGTGTCTTTCAACATGGTTGTTTAAGAAATGAGAAGCAACTCATTGCACCAGTTGGAGTTAAATAACTTGTTGCCAGCTAAAAGATAATCACCCATGCAGTAATTATCCAATACAAGACTCGTACCTTTTTGTTTTGTTAAATCCATGTGGCAACTTTTTTTGGGCCAGGCAGTGTACAGTATTTTACATTATTGTTTAGCACATATCTTAGATCCTTGTATGTTTCTTTTTTACACTTTATACATTATTTGATATTTTTGGGTGTAACTGGAACTTGAGTACACGTCCGTTCCACATGTTTAGCAATATCTTAGATCCTTGTATGTTTATTTTTTACACTTTATATACATTATTTGATATTTTTGGGTGTAACTGGAACCTTGAGTACACTTCCGTTCCACATCAAGTACCACATGTGAAATGAATAAAAATAAAGCCAATTTGAACCTTGATCTTGCACCATAATCATTAAGATTTACATGTATTCCCTGTTCGATTCCAGTCCAGAAAAACACTCGTCTCAAGAACTACAAACATTCACAATTAGGGATGCACCGATAAATCGGCCGGCCGATCGATCGGCCCAGATTTCCTTAATTTGGGGAGATCGGTGATCGGCCGATCTTTAAATGAGAAGCCGATTTTATCCACCGATCGCATCTGCCTCAGCAAAGATCGGAAAATCCTGAAAATGTAGGGTGCATTTTGACCTTTTAACACCTGAAAATCGGTATCGGCCAAAATCTGTATCGGCAGGTCAGACTTTCTAAAAATCTGTGATCGGCCAGAAAATTGAAATCAGTGCACCCCTATTCACAATTCAAATTTCTCAGCACTCAGGGACATCAGAGTACTGTTTGTTTCTAAACCAATGTTTCAAATGCCGGTTTAGAGGCTGTAAATGTGCTGTAGGAGAATATATAAAATTCTGAAACATTATTTTTATGACTTGTCAACATTCAATTTATTTTTTCTTCTTTTTCAGCCCAAAACTCTTGGACAGAACCTTCTCTCTGAGGTTTTCCATAGAGGTAACCTCATCGAGAGTGATTACTTTGGCCTGGAGTTTCAGAACATGCAGATGAACTGGGTATGTACACCAGCAACAGTGTCACAATTTTATTGTTTGGAACATACAAATTGTGTACCAGGGTGTGAATTTTACAGTGAAAGTCTGAGATTTGTTTTTCACATGAAGCAAATCCCTTTCAGTACAGACTTGCTTCTGGTTGAAAGCCTTGCGATCATTCCAGTATTTTTCTTGATTTAACATAACATCTTCCATCCAATATAGATCTCAATTTCAATAAGTTACTTGGATGCCTCCAGTTCACATAACACACATTGTGTGATTTAATGTACAAAGTGCAAGCAAAAGTGGCAGTAAGACAGTCAACATATAATAGCAGAGCTCCTCAACGTTCTATATCCAAACACCACCACTCACAGAGCAAAGATGGACCTTATTATCCAACAACATTTATAACAGACTATCATACAAGGCAGAGACCTTTAAATAATTGTCCCCCGTCGCAGAGTGAAGAGTGGCAATTGGAAATTTTGTCCATGTGGGCATCATAACTTGAAAAATAACTGAGGTACAAACTTCCATTTTGTTGTAGCATCTAGGAAAAGGTATCTATTAAATATTGGGTTGCCACGTCAAAATCCAAGATGGCCACTACTACAGTATGTATGTTAATAGACCACCCCTCTCATTGGATGAAACTACTGTAACCCAGTCATTTTTAGTGCTTGCAGCCATTTTCTCAATCTTCTGTTTTCACCTTGTCCATTGTTTTGTGTCGAAGTGTGAAATTTCACTAGATTTTGAGTGATTTAAGTTTTATAGAAAAATCATGACACTTCCCATCGTTTGGGAGAGCAGGTGTGTGACCGGGAAAGTTCAGTGCTGTTGCAGCTTTTATTTGACTATTCTGTGAGAAACTGCTGTATTTTGTACTTAAAGACTGGAAACAAATGAACTGTCAAGGTTTCCTGTGATGGCGAGCTACCACAGGAAACCTGTCCAAAGAACACAGAGCCAGAACTGGATCTGTTTTGTGCAGTATGGGTCGCTGTAGCCTGCTCCCTTCACACAAACAAGAACTGTTATACCAAATGCCCCTAAAGACTAGTCTTTATTTACATATTAAACTGTTTAAACCCCTTGAACCTTTCTGGACTACTGCCCTGGTCTTGGTGTCTTGTGATCTGTGGGATTAATACCAGCATTTGGATTTAGTCTGGATAATTTGGGAAATCTGTTCATCTATCTATCTATTGAAATATTGTGTGTTTATTGAATATTCAACTTTTAATACAAATCACCTTAGGTACCGTTTTCCTGTTTCCTGTGTGTTCTTAAATGCAACCATAACCTGTCCTGAGTCAAACTTTAGAATCTTCTGATTACTAGCCTACTACCGTACTAATGCTGAGTGATCACCACTTTACTTTACCTTATCATTAGCATCTGCGTCACATATGCTACACTTTATGTTCTTATTTGCTGAAGATTAATCTTTGGATACCAAGGCCATCGTTTTGGTCAAACCTTAAAATAACTTGTAATGTGTAATCTCATGTGATCTTGTAAGATGTGTTGGCACTCAGGGTATCTGTTGTATATGACTCTGAGCTACCTCATCAGACTTTAGCTCAGTATCTGTCAATGAAACAAATTTCTAGCCATTTTTGTGCAGGCTAAGTTTAATTAGCTGTGGTGGTCATCTTAAATTGGAAATTGGATTTACTGATAAAGTTGTTCAGTTGTAGATGTCCATCCAGGGATTGTATTTCATTATAATCTATCCAGTCGTTTGAGATTTTTTGATAACAAACATGCAGCGTTAACTAAATAGTCAAGGTAAAGTTCAAAACACCTGTTGTGCAATTAATTAATGCTCCAAGTACAGTATAAGGTAGGTGACGACCTTATTAAGCTACTAAGAAACTTAATCCTAGCTAAGTACAGTATCTATAACACTCAGTCATTTTTGTGTTTGCTAAGGTTGCTTTTCTGTGTCGGGACACCTTAGATTGTATTGATTTCAAAAGTTTTGTTGTAGATCTACAGCCAGTTACTTTACTATGAGAGTTTAAAGGTCCACTGACATGATTTTTTTACTATTCATAAAATTGCTCAAAATAAATGTATTTTATCATTTAAATATGTTCATTTTTGCAAACAAAATGATAAATCACTTTAATTTTGCTTTAAAAGTGATTTTGAACTTCAAGCCGTGTTTAATCATGGGAAATCCGATTACACGCGAACGCACCATCTGTGACGTAGTGAGAGGCAGAGGGCTCTGGTCTCTTTAATAGCGGACAATTTAAAACCCGACGAATTTATCAATCTATGTGAAGATTTGAGCTATTTGTCTTCATTTTGGGAAGCAGAAAATAGTTTGGGTGATGGAACAAGAAACAACAGGATCTAATTTATGTCTGATGCTGTATCAGACTTACCTTCATGTGGAGCTGCTCATACCTGCGCACTGTGACAAGCCCAGAGCTCTGCCTCTTACTACGTCACAGATGGTGCGTTCGTGTGTAATCAGATTTTCCATGATTAAACACGGCTTGAAGTTCAAAATCACTTTAAAGCAAAATTAAAGCGATTTATCATTTTGTTTTGCAAAAACGAACATATTTAAATGATAAAAGATATATATTTTGAGCAGTTTTATGAAAATTAAAAAATCATGTCAGTGGGGCTTTAACTAAGCTCAATCAGTCCAGTGGTTTTAGATTTTATTAACATGATAGACAAACCGATGCATACTTTTTGTTACTTGAAAATAGTCTCAGAAAAATAATCACTGCTTACTTGCCTTTAATTCAACATTCTGTTCAGCTGATGCAGAAATACAGATTTAAAAAGAGGTGGAAAGACTTCCCAAGTTAGAGTTTTGGAGAAGAAGGTATCTGGTTTGGGAACATTGGGGTTTCATCTCTGCTTTATGTGGAGGATGTGGTTCTGTTGGTGTCTTCAGTCCATGACCGTCGGCATGCACTGGGGTGTTCAGCTGGAATGAGAGTCAACTACTCTAAGTCTGAGTCCCTGTCGGCTGGTACTTTGCTTACTTGAAGTTAATCATTGGTATTCTAGTCATGTAACTATTGTAAATGGCTTTGTGGTGTTTTTAAGTGTTGATAAAGATTTGTGGTGTTACCTCGAGAGGTTACAACAACAGCAAGGCAGGTTCTGCACAATACATGTCGTTGTGCAGCGTCTTCTTTTTTTATAGCCAAAATAATTCCAAACAACGAACGGGCTGTCCCTCTTGTACAGGTGTTTCATAAAGGCACATCTTGACAAGACATTTTTACTTGTAAACATTTACTACAACAGGTGCAGTGCAGAGAAAAAGCAAAGGTTCACATACTTTAACCACTCACAAATACCGGTATGTAATATTGGATCATTTTCCTCAATAAATAAGTATAATATTTTTGTCTCAATTGCTAAACTGGATTCTTTACATCTACTTTTATGACTTGTGTGAAACTCTGATGATGTTTTAGGTCAGATTTATGCAGAAATACAGAAAATTATAAAGGGTTCACAAACTTTCAAGTACCATTGTAAATGCATGCAAAGTGACCACCCCTATTATTTGAGAAAACTATGTTTTGTATTTGTTATATTGCTTAAAAAAAAAATGTTTCCTCAAATTGAATGTTGTTGGAGCAGAGTTTTCCATCCGGATACCCTTCCTGACGACAGGAAGGGCATTTGCGGTGGTTCGGTCATGTTAAACGAAGTGAAAACGGTGCTATACTTGCTATTGCAAACCTTGAAGTACCTGGCACCCGTCCCAAAGGCCGTCCGAAAAAGACCTGGGCGCAAACGATTCAACAAGATCTGAAAGCGTTGAAGCTCAATGAACTGGACGCAACTGACCGCCTAATCTGGCATCAAAAACTTGGCGACAAAAAAGTGAAGTCCCACCCCGGAATCGGGAAAATGGATGTTAAACGAAGATAGATGGATATACTGTAGATAGATGTAGTTTCCTCAAATGATCGGGTTGGGCTGAGAATAAATCTTATTGGTCACCCCAGGCTCTCCCATTGCACATGGCTGTGGAAAAAATTGTTCTCCACTTTCCAAGATCTCTCATTCTGTGCTGCCTCAGATACGCAAAATAAAAAAGTATCTCTCTTTGTATACACAGAGTAACTCTTGCCCACTTGAATACCTTGAACCAAAACATTAAGGTTCACTTGCATTCTCTGATTAATTCCAGTCCAGAAAAACACTCATATCCAAAACTAAAACTAAAAACGTTCACTATCCAAATCCCTCAGTGACGGAACAATCCTTGTTCCATATATAGAAGCTTAGAACATACAAATTAATAATTAGTGACAGATCATCATTTGATCAGAAGACAAACGTGAGTACATGAGTTAAACAGCAATGTCTAATACTCTTAGCTGATCTTGTCAGTACTTTTAAACTGTACAAACAATGAGGATTTGTTTTCACACAGTAAATCTAGGTGCATTTGAAACTTCTCCAACACAAGTGTCTGCAATTGACTGTCAGAGTTTCAAATATTTGTTCTTTTTTAAATGCAAGTGGGACATAAGGCCACCTTGGAGGTTTTATAAACCAACCGTGGAGGTTTTCTAAACCACCGGAGGAGCCATTTAACACACCGTACATCATCTCCTTCAGTATGCATCTGATTTAAAAAGGCCACTGGCCGGTCTGCTCCAACATTCAACTGTGAGAGAACCAACAATCAATTTTAGTTTTTCAATGGAACTACAGGATGTTCACTTTAGTTTATCTCCAGTGATGAGGTTTGCAGATTTGTCCCGGACAACTTCACTTTATTGACCTGCAAAGGTATAATATTAAAACGGTTTGACTCAGTACTTTTAACACATGTATGCATGGTCCTCTGTCAGACAGGTCAGTTTTCCCCAAGTTATTCTCCTTCGGTAAGGTGGTTGAAGGAGCTTTTTGCAACACTATTTTTCTGTGATTGTAAAGACCTATGTCCAGCCGTTCAGTTAATCATGTCAGCTTGTGCCATCCTTTTCAGCTGAAGTTTGGGCTTCAAAGGCTGTGAACATGAAACAGTTTCTTCTTCTTCTTCTTCTTAGGTTTGGTTGGATCCAACAAAACTCATTGTAAAGCAAGTCAGGAGTAAGTAAGCTAGAACATTAGAAAATGCATCTATAAAAGACGTGTATTCAAACTGGTTATGTTTTTATGCTTTACAGGACCAGCCAACACACTCTTTAGACTTTCAGTGAAGTTCTTCCCGCCTGACCCGGGACAGCTGCAGGAGGAGTACACCAGGTCAGTGACTCAATTCCTCGTGGAGGTTCATTTTACCTTGAGCTTCAGATACAAAATCGCATTTTTATTTTTTCCTACTGATCATTGTAGAGAAAAAGAGTTGTAGTAAAATCACATTTAAATACCCACAAAAGTGACTTAATGTAAAGACTAAAGCCTGCTAATACTCAACAAGACGTAGAGAAAATTGTTCTCATTGTTGACGCTGCAGTCGGAAAAAAGTGTGAATCTCTTAAGGCCCAGGCAGAGCTCTGCGTTTGGCCGAACGGCGCTCGACGCGCGCGTTCTGTGTGCGTGCGTTCACCAGCACAGCTCTGCATTCGTTCTCGAGTTAAATGCTCGTGTTTTCGCTCCAAATTCTTGTCGTAATTTGAGCAGCAGCAGGGCAGAGCGTTTACCTACGGGACAAACTGAGGTCGCTGATTGGTCATTTGCTGACATGCCTACTGAATAGATTGACAGGTCGGGTGGGGGGAAAAAAAGGCACGAGCTGTCTCTGGCTGCAGCCGCTGCGGTGTTCTAAACTTTATATGTTAATAAAAAGTTCTAAATAATAAAAACAGGGAGCGCTGGTCCTGCAGCCCACAGCCCACCAGGAAATATTTAAAACCTCGCGCAGCCACGTAGGACCCGAGTTTAATTTGCTCTTGACAAATTCATTCATTTCTCATCATTTCAGTCATGGAGTCAACGGAGGAGGAAGCGATCACTTGACTTTTGGTTAAAAAAAAACAAAAGAAAAGTCCAGATCAGGGATGAAGAAGGGGAATTTAATACATTTGTGTCACATACAAAACAGTCCGGTGCCGGGCAGTTTATTGTGAGACAACGCGCCTCGCGTACGCGGTCGTAAAATTTGAGCTTTGCGTGTTCGTGCCCTGCGGGGCTACGCTTGTGCCTCTGCGTACGTATGGCGTACAGCGGCGTACTGCCTTGCGCAGAGCTCTGCCGGGGCCTTTAGGGTTGAGGGTGAGGTTGTGCCTCAAGAGGAGGAGTTCAAGTATCTCAGGGTTTTGTTCATGAGTGAGGGAAGAATGGAGCATGACATTAGCAGATGAATTGGTGCAGCGTCTGCAGTATTGCGGACTCTGTGCTGGTCCGTTTTGGTGAAGGGGGAGCTGACCTGTGAAGCAAAGCTCTGTTTGCCTGTTGGTCTATGTTCCTACCCTCACGTATGCTCAGGAACTCTGGGTAGTGACAGAAAGAATGAGATTGTGGATACAGGCAATTGAAATGAGTTTCCTCTGCAGGGTAGCTGTTAGGGGTGTAACGGTACGCTAAAATCACATTTCGGTTCGGTTCAATTACAAGGAGGGCTCGGTTCGGTTTATTTTCGGTTTATTTTCGGTACAAAAAAAAAAGACAAAGTAAAGACTTACAAAATGTTTATTTTGAAAATATGCCAAAAATATGTTTGTATTGTATTGTAGTAATAAATAAAAGTGACCCATTTGGATGATATTTTAAATAAACAGCACTCTACAATAAATAAATTATATTAAAAATAATAAAAATCTTAATGAATACAATAACAGTCAGAACCAGAACAATAAGCAGCAACAGACTGTTTACAATCTTAACTAATAAAGTTTTTGTCCAGTAGCACCAGTGTGGCTGTATTTGTCCTCATTACTCACAACCTCTTCTTGGTGGGACTGGTCCTGGAACAGTTCCAGAGTTCAATTCAGTCATCACACACTTCTTAGCTGCAGCAGGTGATCTCTGGTGGATTTCCCTGAAGTGGAAGGAGAGCAGCTACCTCTGTAACTGGAAATACTGGAAATAAAACACAGAGGTAAAAAAATAAGTTAATAAGATTATAATTTTAAATAATAATAAATTATAAATAATAATTATAATAAAAGAACAATACCTCTTGAACGGTTGAATATCTCACTCATCATCAGGGCAGGGTTTAAATCAGCTCCAGGACTTGTTGACCATCAGTTTTAGTTTTTTCATAAAGAGCTGAACTTTTTGACTTAAGTGTTGACGTGATGGATGTCTCATAGCAAGGATCAACTGTGCATTAAAAACTTTCAGACTTAGATTCAGAGCTTTAAAAACTCATACAGTTTGTGTTATTGATCTGGACCCATCTAAATTACCTGATGAAGTTGTTTAAATGCAGCTGTGTTGTTAGCGCACTTTGTAGAAGTTGTTTAAATGCAGCTGTGTGGTTAGCGTACTTTGTAACAGCTCGTTCACGTTCTGATGACGTAGTTTCCAGCGCGTTCACGTTAGACGTGTTGCTGCTGCAGATCCAGTCTTCATGAAAAAACGTCCACACACACAGCTTTGTGCGCTCGTCTTTTAACAAGAAAACCATAACGTTAACAAACAGGAAACCGCAGCGAGAAGCTAACGGCTAATGCTGCGCGTGCTGCGAGATAATAGCTCCGTGCTGAAACGCGCCCAGGAAATTTTGTTCCGCGGCGCACATATTAACATTCAATGAGTGAAAAAATAACCGTTTCGGTACAGCACGTTCGGTTCGGTCCACCTCCGTACCTTTTCGGTTCGGTACACCAACTACAACCGTTACATGCCTAGTAGCTGTACTCTCCCTTAGAGACCGTGAGAAGTTCAGTTATTAGGAGAGACTCTGAGTAGAACCGCTGCTCCTCCACATCAAAAGGAGCCAGTTGAGGTGGTTCGGGTATGTCCAACTGGGAAAAGATCCCAGGGAAGACCCAGGCCAAGCTGGAAAGACCACGTCTCTTGGTTGGTCTGGGAGCACCATGGAGTCCTCCCAGAAGAGCTAGAAGAGGTGGCTGTGGAAAGAGATGCCTGGGCCTGCCTACTCAAGCTGCTGCCCCCATGGATGGATGGGAGGGATGGATGGGAGGGATGGGAGGGATGGATGGGAGGGATGGGAGGGATGGATGGGAGGGATGGATGGGAGGGATGGATGGGAGTGGTTGTTTGACCAAAATGACAGATTTTTGTTCTTGGACAATGAAAACATTCAAGCTCAGGATGGGAGACTGCTATGAAGTGAAGACTCAACGAGTCTGCTGCTTCCTTAGATCGATAACCTTAGAGGCACAAAACGGACCAGCACAGAGTCCGCAATACTGCAGACGCTGCACCAATTCATCTGCTAATGTCATGCTCCATTCTTCCCTCACTCATGAACAAAACCCTGAGATACTTGAACTCCTCCTCTTGAGGCACAACCTCACCCTCAACCCTAAAGGCCCCGGCAGAGCTCTGCGCAAGGCAGTACGCCGCTGTACGCCATACGTACGCAGAGGCACAAGCGTAGCCCCGCAGGGCACTTCCTTAGATCGATAACGCCTTTTTGATTTATCATGTCCTGGACGACTGAGAATCTTCACCAGCATGCCCTGAGACAACTTCTGTTGTGATTTGGCGATATATGAATAAACTGAGTTGAATTGAAAACCTGTTGTGTAACTGTTCCAGCCAAACCTAAAATATTCAGTCAGAAATGGTGAAGGTCTCTTGATGACGAATGTTTAAAAAGTGCTTCTCTGTGGTTAACAGCAGAAATCCTAGATCGATCTCCTCCAACTCTTCTATCACCAGAACATAAACATCCGATCTGCTAAGTGTGCTGTTGCTGTGATGTTTTTGTTTGCTTGTGACGTGCGCTGCAGCAGGAGGGAGTTCTAACTACAGTTTCTCTTTTGAGTATAAAATGCCCGTGCATGAAGAAACGTCTCACAGCTACATCAGTGAGAACAGATGTCTTGAATCTTGTCGAGTATGTTGCAGCCTTTATGAGTTTGAAGTGGGTTTTTGTAGAAGAGTTAAAAATAACCTCTTGCTTGTAAATGCTTTTTTTAAGACCGCCGTCTGGAGAAATGGAATTTAAATTATGGCTGTGTGTCAAGAACTTATTGTCACCTGCAGAATCACTGAGTACGTACGTACAATGTAAAATCCCAAAGGACTGCTTGATCTGCAATAAACTGGGTGCCATTACATTTCAAGAACCATGCATTCATACTCTGCATGCTAAAAATATATTTGCTCAACAATCTCCTAAAGGCCTTGCTGCCCACACCTTGTTTAGATTATGGTGACCATGAGTGAAGAAAATGTGGGTTTATTGCAGTTCATATATTCATTTCAGCATTAAACGCAACAACAAAAATTGCATCCCCTTCTAAAATGCAGTGTGAATGTTTAGTGCTGAATGGTATTTGCTGAAACCAGGCTGAAGAAGTTTAATGGTTAAACTGAAAGTTGAATTTGCTGAAACATTTGCTGAAAGCAGGAAAATTAAAGCGGAAAGCAGAAGAAAAACAGCAGAAATGTAGCAAAACTGAGCAGAATAAGCTGAAATAGGCAGCGAGGCTGAATAAATTACAAAAATCTGAATCGTCCACAAAGAAACTGAAAGGAGCAGCAAAAGATTTAACGGCACAAAAGCTTTTGAAGGATGTGAAGAGAGCTCCTGTTTATTTTCAATGAAGACAGACCTGGCCAAAAAACCTAAAATGTTCAATAAATAAAAGTTGGACAAATATCAGAAGTAGGCCAGTCGCAATAAACAATAAATCAATAAATCGCATGATAAATGAAAGTTATTGACCTCATTTTCATTTATCGACTTTATCATTTCATCATGTCTCTCTTTCTACTACCAAGCTGAGAAGCTAATCTACAAGCTAAGCTAAAAGGCCGGCCTCAGGGGAAAAACCTCTGTCTTATCGAAGCTCCAAAATTGACAGTTGAAACCCGTGCCTTCGTGTAAAAAAAATTTTCTCTGCAAAAAGAAGCTGAGAACTAGTTTACTGATTGTTTATTAAAAGCTTTGTGTGAAAGACGCTATGCTAAAGAGCTCAAACTACACAGAGCGTCCACCATTTTGAGAACTGAAGAGAGAAAGCAGAAAGCCCATGTCACATTAAGGGGCTTCCCTCCCAATTTTCTTCAAGAGATGCGCCTCTTGCTCCCTCACTATCCATCCTTCAGTTCAGTATTATACTGCCATCTGGTGGTTGAAAAAAGGTACTTCATTCAAAATAAATCAACCAACATTTCTCCTTAAAGGTTCAGTCTGCAGTTTCTGTAGAACTGCAGCACTTAGGAAAAATTTCAACAGGCAAAGCGTTCTGATCCCTCCCCCTCAGAGCCATATGTGGCTCTGCTCTCCCATGGTCTGTTGAAATTCAAATTCAAGCTGTTTTTATTGGCTGATTCAAATTCAAGCTCTGTTTTTATTGGCTGGAAAATGGTGTGTCACCTTTTCTTTTTAGAAATGCTTATTTACCACCTGGAGAAGCAAGGGAACAATATTTTTTATTTTTTATTTTCAGAGATTACCTGGCTAACATCAGTCTGTCAGGAGGTAGTGACAGAGTGAAGAAATATGTTTATAAAAAAAGCTACATACTGAAGCTTTAAAATTGACAATAATTACTAATTACAGTATTGTCAAATGTCAAACAATATTATCGTTTTTAGCAATAATTTCTGAGACAATTAATCGGCCAGCAAAATTTATTGCGACAGGCCTAAACAGAAATCGCAGCAGGAGCGTCCTGAACGAGCCGAATGTTTTGATATGCAAATTGTTGAAATGGCACAAAATTGCAGTTACTTGATGATAAACATGCAAAAGAAAAATGGATCTGGACGATTAACACACCTGAAGAGTTTCTGATATCGGGCAGCCTTGATTTGACGTTAGACCTTTTTTTTTTTCTAAAGAAATGTCTGACAGGAGAGATTAGCTAACCTTTAAACCTGAATTGACTCTGGAGTTTAAAAAATTCTGTTAACAATAACTTGTATACAATTAGAGATTGGACAGCAGCAGCTGGACTCAGCTGCATTTAGACCAGATGTTATCTAATCACTCCTGTCAGACTTTAAAACTATTTCTCCTAATGGAGGGCACTCAAACGGCTATCTACAACAGGTAAGATGTTGATGTTGTACACAAACTCAGACTTTAAAGTGGATCAGCCATCTGTTAAATGTAATCTCAGTGTTGTTAGAAGCATCTGTATAATCCACGTTCTGTGTGATTAGTGATTACGTCTTTTGAACAAATGGACACTACATGTTTTCATGTCATCCTTCAACAGGTATTTATTCTCACTGCAAATGAAGAGAGATCTGATGGAGGGCCGGTTGATCTGCACAGAGAAGACTGGAGCGCTGCTGGCCTCCCACCTCGTTCAGTGTAGGTTTATGTCCGGTGTTTAAACTACAATTAAAAGATGTTGCATAGCATCTGTTAGTGTTGTTACTCTGGTTCAGTACTTTGAAAAATGTAAAGGGAGTTGAGCACAATCTGTGTACACTGTATTTTCCACCGTACATGTCGCACCGCCCAATAACTAGCGTCAGTCCAAATATGTCTAATGAAGTGGAAAAATCTATAGGTACATTGCTTCGCCGTATACGGAGCATCTATTATGCATCACCGCTGACGCCTCGCGTTTGTTACGTGTCACCAGTGACAACCCGGAAATGTGGACCGGTGTTGTGCCAAAAATTGATGGGTTGCCAAATGGCGGTTGCGGGAACGTGCACGGGAGGACTTTAACAAGAATTCAACAGGGTTAACACTTCAAAACAATTATTCGTTTGTTCGAAATTATAGTAAAGGTGTGTCAGTCTAACTTTTCCTTAATAAATGCACTTTGACGGTCAAATCAGCTGCATTTCAAAAGCCGATACGCAGAAACATGAACGCGCAGAGTGCGACTCGCTGTCCATTTCTTCACAATTTAACAAGATAACCACTTAAAACAATTGTTTGTTTGCTCAACTTTATGGTAAAGATGTGTCTCAGCTGAACTGTTACTTAATAAATGCACTTTGACGGTCAGATCAGCTGCACTTCGCCAGCACAGAGAAGTGAAACAGGTAGACGACAGTGTCAGACTATGGCAAGCCAAATGTGTCATTAATAGCCACTTTTACCTATTACCGGTACATGATACAACGGCATGGCTTGCTACTCGAGTGCCATCTAGCGGTTGAAAATGGTAGTGCTCAAATATTTTCAGTCAGAATTAATGAAAACGGTCATATCTCAGCCCAAAATTAGTTTTATTTATTATTATATGGGAAAGAATCCATAAATACATCACTTTGACATGTAAGTTGCAGGGCATGTAAATTTTGGGAAAACTGCGACTTATAGAGTGAAAAATATGGTAATTTCAATTAAAAGATTTGAGAAACTTTGATCAGGAAGAATTAATAGTAAAGGCAAATCTAATATTTGATAAAATTAAAAATATGAGTTGTAATTTGTGTTACATGTTTTAGAGTTTGTGTTGCATGTTTTAGAGTCTGCTAGCAAACATTTGTTGTGATTGTGCAAACAAATAATAAATAAATAAAATCTGATATCTGCTGTTCTCTGAATCCCAGCTGAGATTGGTGACTATGATGATGAATCAGACCGGGAGTTTCTAAGAACGAACAAGTTGTTGCCTTACCAAGACAAAGTGCAAGAGAAAATCATGGAGCTGCACCGCAGACATCTGTAAGTCCCCCAACACGCTGCTTTCTGTAGTGGGGGTGGGGGGTGTATTTTTCTGATCTGAAAGTGAAACATCAGACGGACAGTTCAGTTTGTGGCTGTATCTTTTTATTTGTTTTTCTCTCAGAATGTGTGAATCACAATCTAACCTGATTGTTCTGATTGACATGGTTAGGCCAGGACAGTCAGGGTTGTACAGAAGAAATCTTACAAATGCACTTCCATTCAAATCAATCATTAAGCTCATAAAAGAATCAGTTTAACATGTTTGTTTGAACATGCAACCAGGCTACATTTGCTGTTTTGTATTGCGTACAAGCAACATCTGTGTAAATACATCTGTACTGTACTGTTGACAGTCTGTGCCTGATGCGTGCACTGTTCACACACTGCAACTGAGCATGTGCACGGGGAGTTCAAGAGTTTACAGAAGTCCCCCATTTGCTGCGGGAGGAAATCACCTCTTGGCAAAGACGTATTTGATCAGTAATATGGCAAATGATATTCATGCAAATATTTCATAGTGTTGTAAACATGGGGCGGCCGTGGCACAGTGGTAATGGCAGTCGACCCCCGATCGGAAGGTTGGAGGTTCGAATCCCGCATCCACCCACCATGCGTCGTTGTGTCCCTGGGCAAGACACTTAACCCCAAATTGCTCCCGGTAGGTCTGGATGGCGCCTTGCAAGGCAGGCTACCACTACCGGTGTATGAATGTCTGAATGAATGGGTGGATGGCTGGTATTGTAAAGCGCTTTGGGGCTCCTCACAGGGGGCTGGAAAGCGCTATATAAATAAGCTCCAAATAAGCTCCAATTGTTTACTAGGGGTGTAACGGTACGCTAAAATCACATTTCGGTTCGGTTCAACTACAAGGAGAGCTCGGTTCGGTTTATTTTCGGTACAATTTATTTTTATTTTTTTTACAAAATAAAGACTTACAAAATGTTTATTTTGAAAATATGCCAAAAATATGTTTGTATTGTATTGTAGTAATAAATAAAAGTGACCCATTTGGATGATATTTTAAATAAACAGCACTCTACAATAAATAAACTATATGAACAATAATACAAATCTTAATAAATACAATAACAGTCAGAACCAGAACAATAAGCAGCAACAGACTGTTTACAATCTAACTAATCAAGTTTTTGTCCAGTAGCAGCAGTGTGGCTGTATTTGTCCTCATTACTGTACTCACAACTTCTTCTTGGTGGGACAGGTCCTGGAAAAGTTCAGAGTTCAGTTCAGTCATCACACACTTCTTAGCTGCAGGTGGATTTCCCTGAAGTGGAAGAGAAAGCAGCTACCTCTGTCACAGACTGGAAATAAAAAACAAAAGAGGTTAAAAAAAACAAGATTATGATTTAAAAAAAAAAGATTATTTAGATAATAATAATAAAAGAACAATACCTCTTGAACGGTTGAATCGCTCACTCTTCATCATCATGGCAGGGCTTTAATCTGGTCCAGGGCTTGTTGACAACATCAGTTAGTTTTTTCATAAAGAGCTGAACTTTTTGAAGTGTTGACGTGATGAATGTCTCATAGCGACGCTCAGCAACTTTAAAGCCTGCGCATATAACAACGTTCAGACAGATTCAGAGATTTAAAAACTCATACAGCTTGTGTTATTGCTCTGGACCGCTCTGATTACCTGATGAAGTAGTTTTAATGCAGCTGTTGTTAGCGCTGTTTCAGCAACAGCTGCTGTTTCTTCGTTCACGTTCGGATGACTAATAGTTTCCAGCGCGTTCACGTTAGACGTGTTGCTGCTGCAGAGTCTTCATGAAGCAACGTCCACACAAGCTGCGTGTGCGCTCGTCTTTTAACAAGAAAGCTATAACGTTCACAAACAGGAGACCGCACGAGATGCTAACGGCTAAATGCTGCGCGTGCCGCGCGATAATGGCTCCGTGCTGAAACGCGCCCAGGAAATTTTGTTCTGCGATGCATATATTCCCCTGTTAAGAACGTTTAATGAGCAGACAAGTTCTCCCACTTAGAAATCATGGAGGGGTCTGAAGTTTTCATCTTAGGTGCATGTCCACTGTGAGAGACATAATCTAAAAAATAAGTTTTAACAAATCGGCATATCGGATATCGGCCAAAAATCCAATATTATGCATCTCTACATTTTTGTCTTTATGCTCAGTCTCAAATCCTCACCTTCACTTTTCCCACCATCAGTTTGTATGGAAGCACAGCTCTACCCTACAGCCGGCAGGGCTTTTCTTTCCTCAATCAAGTGTTGGCGAACAGCTCCTAAGGCTGTTCTAAAGACTTGCTAATCTCTTTCCTTGGTTGCCAGTATGGAAGCTGAAGCAGAGAGTTCCCCTGACCTAATCCTCTGTCCTGGACTGTCTATTAGCCATAAGGCCAGTGGGCCAGGGGAGGGCTGTAAGGAGATTTCATTGCTTAACGGATGAACATAATTAGAATGCAGTGGTGATTGGATGGGTATGTCCTTCTAACATGCTGTTTGGACGTAATAATATAATTTTAGATTATCTAAATTCGCTGCATTCTAAAGGATTTAAGGTCATACTACTTGGTATAAATAACATGGTACTGTCAGGGTTTATTTAGATGCTATGTGCTAAGACGGCTGAAAAAGATGGAGTTATTCACAGCTGTCGTATTATTTAAAGACATTTAAATTGCTATTCAAATGGAAGTTTTACGTTTGGGGAGCTTAACAAAGTAAAAGTGTTACAGTGTTATAAGAGCTTATTTGTGCTCATGAGTTATTTAAAAAAAACCTATTAAAGGCAATGAGTTTCATTTTATGACTTTAAATTATTTTAATATTAAAATATTCAATATTTGATGCTAGCTGTACACTCAAAGATCAACAGAGAGGTGAAGCAGCAACAAGACAATTTCTTAATGGCAGTAAATTTTACAATTTAATATTAATTAAATGGGACATTTGAATAAATTTACAAAGTGCGCAGTTTTCTCTCTGTAGTGTAATCTTTGGGACTTCTTAAATAACATTTAAAGAACCTCTCAGTAATAATAAAAAAAAATAAAAAATAAAAAAAAATATATATATAATTTTTATTTATTTATTTATTTATTTTGAGTGGGTTATGACATTTCATGTATTACCGGTACACAGTAATCAAATAGGTAAAGGTTTTTTTTCTTTAAACGTTTGTCCCAAAGTACAGGTAGACTGATCTGAAAATATCGAAGTTAACCTAAGACCTGATGCAGGTAACACACCAGTTCAAAACAGAGTTTACTGCAGACACATTACTAGTCATAGATACTGTATTATTAATATGGATGTAAATATTTCTACATGGTTGTACACAGTTCACTAATTACTTTCTTTTCAAGCTGTCTTCTCATGGAGCTCTGCTTGTTTCCTTTCATCTTCCTTTCTGTTGAAGTCTTTCTGTAAATGTCCTGAAAACGCCTCCTCCACCACTTTGACCTCTCTGCTACAAAATCCTTCCATCTGTGGAGTGCATCACTAGTTTCTTTATAGCTAAGACAAAACAGATCAATCTTTCTAAATGTTTCTAAATGTTTTAGTGTTTAGTGTTTAAATGGTTACTGTTGCACCGAGGGACTGAGAGAAACGCCATTTCAATCCTGTGTATGTCCTGTACATATTGCAGTTCTGACAATAAAGTTGACTTTGACTTTTGACTTTGACTTTTGACTTGACTCTAGAACAATCTTCAAGTTCTACATGTAGCAGCATCTTGGTCAACAGGCAGATGCAACATGTTCCACAAAACAGTCTATTTCTGATGAGTGTTTATTTGTTTATGTTTATTAAATTTGTTCATTTTTTTCCAAAAGAAACACAATACAAGACGATCCCATAAATGGTAACGTACAAGATATAAAAAAAATGAAAGGTAGCAGAAAGAAGAATAAATCTTAGTGTGATGGCCCAGTCTAGAACTTCATTTGTAATATACTGTAGTTATCCCATCTGATCTTGAGAATGGATCTAACATGGCATTGAGTGATTCTTAGATTTTTGATGTGGTGGCATGCTATGATGGCATTATTTAATTTCCCTTTGGCTTCCATACAACATGGATATAAAACGTTGATTATACACTTTAGGCTTAGTTTGTGATGTTACGGTAATTACTTACAGTGAGGAAAATAAATATTTGAACACCCAGTGACTTTGCAAGTTCTCCCACTTAGAAATCATGGAGGGGTCTGAAATGTTCATCTTGGGTGCATATCCACTGTGAGAGACATAATCAAATTTAAAAAATCCAGAAATCACAATGTATGATTTTTTTAAAATAATTAATTTGTGTGTTACTGCTGAAAATAAGTATTTGAACACCTGCCAATCAGCAACAATTCTGACCCTCAAAGAACTGTTAGTCTGCCTCTAAAAAGTCCACCTCCACTCCACTTATTATTCTAAATTAGAAGCACCTGTTTGAGGTCGTTAGCTGCATAAAGACACCTGTCCACCCCACACAATCAGTAAGACTCCAACTACTAACATGGCTAAGACCAAAGAGCTGTCCAGTGACACCAGAGACAAAATTGTAGACCTCCACAAGGCTGGAAAGCTTTATACGGGGCAATTGCCAAGCAGCTTGGTGAAAAAAGATCAACTGTTGGAACAATTACAGAACATACTGTACACACATTGAAATAAACTACCGGTACTACTTACCATTTGTACTACCAGTACTATTCGTACTTCGTGGTTTTTCACTTATGGCGAGGCTTCAGGGTACGGACCCCCACGATAAACGAGGGACAACTGTGTATGTAAACTTTGTGAGCTATAGGTGGTTTGGGAGAGAGACAGTTCTTTCCAGTAGCTTCAGACTCCAGGAGAGATTTGCAGTCAGCCTTTGTTCAAGGTTACTTGGGGTGTCCCGATTAGATTAGTTGATTTATTTATTTTTCAGGGCAGGCTACAATGTACTTTTACTGTTTAGCCTTGAGTCCAGGTGCTGTCTGAGTCCAATTCGTCCAAATTATGTGAGCTTTCATTCAACCCGAGCTACAGGTCTCCCTCTCCTCCCTGATGTAGCCCGCTCAGCTGTAAACGAGTCCCAAACCGCACCGCAGGTCTGCGGTCGTCCATGACCATTCCCATCGTGCGATTCAGCTCGAACAACAGCTGGTTCATTGAGGTCACAGCTCGGATCAAAGAGTCGTTCTGAGCAGGAAGTTTCGACAGCGCGTTGATCGCCGCGGAAGTCTTCCTTAGTTTCCAGTAGCAGAAGCCCCCGCACAAGCCAAAGAGCAGCGCACCTGCTACCATAAATCCAATTATCCACAGATCTTCCACGTCCTCGACCGAAAGAACGGTCAGACACATCATTTTCCACTCGCCCCACGAATCCATGAAATACCTGGCAGCATGCGTGTCGAGGGGGCACGCCGGTTCTCCTGGTCCGGAGCGTTTCGTGGAAAAAAAATTATCGATAGAGGAGACAGCCCACGCGATTAAATCCATGTTCCAAATTGCTTCGAGTGAGCACTGAAGAGTTGTAGATGAGACAAAGAGCAAAAGCAGAGAGGAGGAAAACTTTAGGGCAGGAGAGGAGCAGAGAAGCGACCTGCTTCGCCAAGAGCCGGAAGTCTTGGCTCCTATAACTCCTTTATCTGAATGTATGCTTTCTGACTTAAATAGCAGCATCACACAGTTCCAACTATATAGATCTCCATTGTGTCATGTTGTTAAGCGACGTAGCCTTGCTGATAGTTGTGCAATACAGTGTTTCCCTGGCAGAGTGAAAACATCTTGTAGGTCCATAAAGCTGCTGCATAATGAGACAAACCGTCCTTGTAACGTCAGTGTCCTTGGAACAGTTTAGTATGAAAACACGAATAATTGGGTCCAACACGGATAGTCCTTGTTGCCTTCGCGTGACACCAGTGGCTATCAATGATTGTTGATGCTGTTTTTCAGAGGCCAGACACCGGCTGAATCCGACTTCCAAATCTTGGAAATCGCCCGTAAACTGGAAATGTACGGTGTCCGCTTCCACCCAGCAGCCGACCGGGAGGGCACCAAAATCAACCTGGCTGTGGCTCACATGGGGCTTCAGGTTTTTCAGGTAATCACTGCTCCAATATCATGAATAACGCACGGCTATTTAACAATGTTGCTAACAGCTATAATTATTTATCATTTCTCCCACAGGGCATCACAAGAATAAATACCTTTAACTGGTCCAAGATTCGCAAACTGAGCTTCAAGAGGAAACGCTTCCTGATCAAACTCCACACAGAGGTTCATGTAAGTTTCATCAAAACGTCTACGTTTTTTCTTCTCTCTCCTCATACTTGACTGTAAGCAACACCTGGTTCCTGTGTATGACTCTGCATTTTCTTTATCTTCATTTCAGGGGCCCTATCAAGACATCCTTGAATTTATGATGGCTAGTCGAGACGAGTGTAAAAACTTTTGGAAGATCTGTGTTGAATACCACTCGTTTTTCCGCTTGTTTGATCAGCCTGAGCCCAAATCCAAAGCAATCCTGTTCACCCGAGGCTCCTCCTTCAGATACAGGTATGACCTCAAGGCACAATCAATGACATCTGTCTTCACTTGTGTTTTTTTAAGTTCTTGTTTTTAACCATTAAATGAGAAAATCATTTGCAACAAGGGTTCATAATTGAACGTTCTCTCTGTCAGTGGACGGACGCAGAAGCAGCTTGTTGAATATGTCAGAGAAAATGGAGCTAAGAGGACGCCGTACCAGAGGTGTGTGTTTAGTGTGTGTACACTGGAAATGTGACAAATTGTGTGATTTCTGTAAAAGTCATAAATCATTCCAACATGGTTTGTTTGTGTTCAGGAGGAACAGTAAAGTCAGAATGTCTGCTCGCTCCTTCACAACCGATCTGACAAAACAGGTGAATACATAAATGTCCTTTTTTCATAATGTAAAGAAAAGCTTTTCTTAAATTGTACAGGAATTCACGCTTTTCCCCCTCTGTTTAAATGTTCTTGTGTCGTCGTCGTCCCCCCCCCAGAGCTTGATATTCAGTGACTGTCCCCGGGACCTGAGCTTCTCGTCCTCCATCGCTGAATCCTTCCAGCCATTCCACATGTCAAAGATTCTTCCTCGAACTGAACTTCCACCTCAGCCCCACCCTTTGTCCCCACTGAGCCAGTCTCCAGCACCTCCTCTGCAGCAACAGCAGCCCCCTCTGCAAGCCACTAGACCCCCCAGCCCTCCGAAGGAAGATCCTGTTAAGGCCGCTTCCACGTCGCACTTCTCGTTTCAAGGTGCTTCCAGCAGTCAGGCCGCAGGACACTGCAGCCCCGTGTTTGTTTGTGTAGAAGGTGGCGTGTCCCACTCCTTTACAAATGGCAATGAGGATGATGAGCAAGGTGGGAGGAGGGGCACTGGGTGTTCACTGGGAGGGGGTGGGAGCAAAAGGAAGCGGGTGCTCACACCAGAGGCGTTCGAGGCAGAGCTTCTGCGCACAAAACAAACCCCCGTGTTCTCCATGTCCCCCTCACTGCAGGTGTCAGAGGAGTTCATCGACGATGATCCCACTGAGATTTCCTTTTATGGTGGGGGGGCAGAGGCCTACTCATTCAGACGTGACAATCAAATGGATCGGTTTGGTTTTGTGGAGGGAGCCGACGGTCAAAACGGCATGTTTAGTGTTGGCGTTGAGGAGCTGAATGGAAACCCCAACGCCTTCCCTTACAGCGGCGCCGCTCATTCAGAGACCAGCTCCCTGGTTAATAACCGCTCCGCGTGCAGCTCCTTGGATAATCTGGGGCTCAGCTCTGCGGGGGAGTCCATGTCCGTGGGCTACGGAGGCCCCGACGCGTCCTCGCTCCGCCTGCCGGGGTCGGACGTCCAATCAGAGGCCAGCTCGATGGTCAACTTCCCAGCGTGCTCCGTGCGCTCTGAGAGCAGCTCCGCCGTGCAGTTCAGCGACCTGGTGGAGCAGCTGGAGCAGCTGAGCTACCCCCCCACGGCCACCGAGGGCTCTGGGAGCGGCAGCTCTGATTCAGACTCTGACTGGGGCTCTGACAGCATCCTTCCTCCAGGGCAGGACCTGTTCTACAGGAACCCTCTGACAGGAAGCAGTGGGCTGGAGGGCTTTCTGCTGCAGTGTCACACCCTGCAGGCCCTGGCAGACCCCTCAGGGACCCCCACACATTAAAACACTACATCCAGACGGCACTTAAAGCCTTAAACAGGACGTTCAGTTAGGACAAAAAACAGTTTTTAGCATTTAAAATAAAAATAGAGGTTACGTGAGACACTGGTGTGTTTCTGTTTGTGAAGGCCTGTTGGAGCCTGGGCAGGCAGCGCTGTGTATTTAGAGTTAATTTCTGTGGCGTTCTTCAGTGCCTTATCTGTCCGTTTGTTTTCTACTGCACAGGGTGGTGCACACATGGAAAGACAACTTTCAGAATATTTATAGAGCATTTCAGACAAATCAAATGGAAATTTTTATATATTTTATACATTTATTAAGCATTTTTTTAAAACTAACAATGTGCCAGTGTCTTACAGTATTTACAGGTTTATTGTTAAAAGTTAAAACACTCTTTAAAAGTGACATCTCTGTCCATCATTTATGATCATTAACATTTGGTGTTATAGTTTCATATAAACCAGCATGTAGTAAAGGAAACATGTAAGTAAAGTTTTATGATGATTATTATTCACAACAATACCTTTATCCTCATGTTATTTAAGCAGATAAATCCCGTTCAGAGGCCTGGGCCTGAAGGCAGTCTAACGTGCACGTTTTTGGTGTGTGGGAGGAAACCCACGAACAGATCATGCACACTCCACACAGAAAGACCCCAGTCCAGGATCCAGGACCTTCTAACCACTGAGGCGTTGTGCTGCCTAAAAATATCTCAACTAAAATCCCTCACTGGTGGATAACTGCTTTATTATTACATATAATTATGTTTCCTTTGTTGTTTTTGTCATGCAGCACTGGTTGCGCTCTGTAGCTGCCATCTGAACGCTCATCAGTGGTCTCAGGGTAAAACAAACCAGTAGGTGCCCAGCTTCAGGGCCTCCTGTAGAACCAGGAGGAGCATCATCTTCTCCTCTGTGCCTCACTGACACCTGCTGGTCGGAGTAGTCCTCACACCCTCCACCTGCAGCATGTTGGGCTCATAATCTCTGATATATATTTTTTAACATTCATGCGTCATGTTTAGATATAAAACGAATGTAAACAGTGTAGTAATGAGCCATCAGGTGATCGCATCATACTAAGTGAATGTATCGCTCCATAAGAATGTGTTGCAGCACACGATACACTACAGCTTATTAATTTCACACGTAAAATGCTAAAAAAGCTAATGGTACTTTAAAGTTGAAACTTGCAGAAAACTAATGTTCTTGTAATAGTGCTCTGCCATGTTTCAGGTCTTTTGCACATTAGCTGTAATTTTTTTTAGCTTTGCTTTTTTTACGTGCATGATTAGAAGCGCAGGTATAAAATCACTCTGATACATCAACATACACGTTTTGTTCCTCATACTTTTTCAAGGCTTTGGATTTATCATTTTTTATGTGTGTCTGGGTACAATCGTACGATTTCACAGCACGCACTGTCCCGTCACGCAGTGTGCTGCTGCTGCAGGTGCTCATTCCTTCTTCTTGGTTTTTTTCCACCAAATAGCTGCAGAGAAATCAACGGAGGGGGTGGCCATCTTGAACAGAACATCCTGGTCGGGTGCTCATGTGTTCTCATTGTCATTTTTCAGGATGACAGGCCACCAAAGCGCACCAGAAATGGATTTTTCTGTGTTTTGAAGCTTTGATTGAATTCAGATGTGTAAATGTTGGACTGGGCCGGTGCCAAGCGTTTGTCTTAGCAGCTTTTCTTCTTGCTGCATATCCACGTTGGAACTTCAGATTTAATATCTAACTGCACTTAGACACAAGTATTCATCACTTTATCCTGAACATGTGTATATATTCTAAAACTGTACGTAAAGTTTGTATGTTTTATTCTCAAGAATAAAGGAATCACATCTGGGAACCATGGATGTCGGACTTAAACTTATTTTTTAAGGCCCAGACGGCACAAATCAGCAGTGATTTGGATTTACATCTCCTACGTGGAGAGACACGTCCCTGTGGTTTTATGTAGTCGTGAAATGATCTGGGTCGTGGAGCAGCCCATGGAGAAAAGATGAGGCCGTTTAAAAAGATTTAAAATGAAACTCTGCTGGAAGAGTCCCTCAAACATCTCTCCACTTGTATCTGATCTTGAGGTTAGTCGTGCAAACGCTGATGATAAAAACAATCCTTTCCCCCCCACACACACACACATCACGATAATTCAAGCCAAGCTTTGGTTTGATGCACACACACGGGGGCTGTGTTGAGTTTGTGCATCAGATTCCTCAGCCTGATCAGTTAAGAGTGCGTGTGTGTGTAACTTCCTGTTAGGACAGGCCTTGTGCCAAGTCGTTCCACAGCAAACCCCGTCCCCTCCTGCAGACGAGCCTGCCCCCTCCTCGCTGCCGTGGGCCACAGATCAGCTCCACACATATTTGCCCTCCAGACGAGCCACATTCCTCATGACTTTTTGTGTTAGCAATTATTTCCGGGTCAAGAAGCAAGTTTTTTTTTTTTTTCACTCTTTTTTTTCTCTCTCTCTCTGAGAAGTGGAAGAGCAGCTGTAGTGATCCATGACTCAGAAACAACAGCTTTAGGTTTCTTTTGTCTCGAGCTGTGGCAGGACAGAAGCAGCAGAACTGGTTCTCGGCTTCTTCTATTGAATCGTTTCTTGTTCTTGTGGAGGAATTAAAACCATGCCATACCATACCATTTTATTTATAAAGCACTTTAAACAGGAGCAAGTCCACACCAAAACGTGTTGAGTCATTAGTCGGTGTGGTGGGGCGTGCATAAGTAGTCCACCTGCTGGAAAGGTTCAGCAGTTTTATTTTGAAGGACGATGCTTGTGAAATAAAAGAAGCAGGTCAAAGTTCATGTCAGTGTTGGAGAGCTGTTCTAATGAACCCTTTCTGTCGTTTGTAGATTCAGTAGTGGACGCTCCTCCGCTTTCACCCCTCACCTCCAAGGGTTCCCTCTGCGTGTCGCCCTCCTTCCAGATGTCCACCCTCAGCCTGCCCAGCCAGGCCCCGTCTCCTCTGCAGAGCCCCATCCTGAGCGAGGTGGGCAGCACTGCCAGGCTAGAGGAGGAGGAGGAGGGCAGGAGGAAGGTACACTGCTTGCATGCCAACCCTTCCAGCCACCCCCCCGCCTCACAAACACAATTTGTAGTGCACACAAAAAAGGACTTTACTTTGGAGCTAGAATAATTTGAGTTTTGCTTCTTGATGTTTGCTTTTACTAAACGTTTCTTTGTCCCCTCAGCGTTATCCCACTGACAAGGCCTACTTTATTGCCAAAGAGATTTTGACCACAGAGCGAACCTACCTGAAAGACCTCGAGGTCATCACTGTGGTAAGTTTTAAAGGGAGCGCAAAATCTTGGTGGGAAATTGTTGGATGTAAGTTAATGTTGATCATTTTAACTTTTGAAATATACTTTTGCAAACATAGCTGGCGTTTCCCACTTTGCAAAGTAAAATACCCACCAGCTAACTTGTCATTTGTGTGCGATTCTTTTTTAGATGCTGCAAGGGTTTGGTTTCAAAAACCCTTCAGAAATTGTCTACAAGAACAATTAAATCTATAACTGTTTAATTGACAAAACTGCTAAAGATGAAAAACAAATATGGAAGACCTCGACAGATTGTGAATATGTTAGCTAGCTGGCTACAAAACGACTCGGAATCCACGCAACAGAGAAGTCTATTCATTTTTTTCCATAGTAACACGTTGAATTAAAACTTGAATGTTTTCTGGAAACATTGTTTTTCAATGATAATTCTGGTGAATAAACATAATTTTTTTTGCTGTAGTTTCCATCTCAGACAGGGTTGCCAGATAAGAAATGATGATTGTATTTTGACCCAAACTGTCATGTGCCGACTGAGGAGGGCGTTGTAAGCTGTTTTGTTAAGTGAATGTGTACACTATAAAGGAGGGGGTAAAAAAACCATTTGTTTATCTGGCAACCCTGATGTCAAGCTCAGCTGCATGACTTGTGCATGCATTGTCTGCATGATCATAGTTTCATGTAAACTGGTGAATAGATGAATGTTCCTTTGTACCTAGGTTGTACTGTAGTTGTTTTGCTCCTATCCACAATATTCCTACGTCCCATGATGCTTTGCGCGAAATGTGCACACGACTTCCGGTTTACCGGAAACACCGTTTGTTTACATGCGAGTAATACAGTTGAAGACAGTCCAAAATTTGTTGTTTTAGTTCATTAAAAATGTGGGAACACCACTCGTTTTGTTAAAAGAGGAGGGACAAATAAAAAGAAATTACAGATGTGACCTGATCGCGCAGACATAATTTAAAACTACATAAATAGCGAACGCGTTTGCTCCGGCCTCTCGGCTAAGGTTTGTTAGCAGCTATCTCGGCTAAAAATACCGGTCGCGTCTGAGATCTATCGTTTTAAGACAGTAAATCTTCCAAAACTCTCATTAATAAACCCTCCCCGAATAAAAAGATGTTACCTGATCGCGCAGACATAATTTAAAACTACATAAATAGCGAACGCGTTTGCTCCGGCCTCTCGGCTAACGTTTGTTAGCAGCTATCTCGGCTAAAAGTCACGGTGTTCTGTAACACCGGTCGCGCCTGACATATATCATTTTAAGACAGTAAATCATCCAAAACTCTCATTAATAA
>JBBPBX010011217.1:27148-56374 GCA_038048925.1 Garcialebias charrua | reverse complement strand
ATATATATATATATATATATATATAATATATATATATATATATATATATATATATATATATATATATATATATATATATATACAGGTAGTCCCCGACTTACGAGCGCTCTGACCTACGAGGTTCCGGACTTACGAGCTGGCGAATTTTTGGAAAAAACGCAAAAAATACAGAGTTTTTCTGTGTTTTTTCACCACAGTTCGTTAGCTAAACATGTGGACACACGTTTCCGATCATTTTTATGCACTCGTAAGCAGTTTTTCGATGAAAAACGAGTGTTTGTAGTCGCGCTAGCAAAACCGTTCCAACTTACGAGCGAAATTCCGGACTTACGAGACACGTGGCGGCCGTTCCAAGTTACGAATTTTCGCTTTACGAGCGCCTCGGAGGAACGGAACTCGCTCGTAAGTCGGGGACTACCTGTATATATATATATATATATATATATATATATATATATATATATATATGTGTGTGTGTGTGTGTGTGTGTGTGTGTGTGTGTGTGTGTGTGTATAGGCGTTTTATACTCTTCCCACACTCTTGCAATATTCTAAACAATGTTTCTAAACTCTCTAATGTCCAGGAGGAATGAGCCCTTATTATTAGTGGTAATGGCAGTCGTCCCCCGATCGGAAGGTTGGCGGTTCAAATCCCGGTTCCCCACACCACGTGTCGTTGTGTCCTTGGGCAAGACACTTTACCCCGAGTTGCTCCCGGTAGGACTGGAAAGCACCTTGCATGGTAGTCTGCCGCTACCGGTATATGAATGTGTGTAGCATTCAATGTGTGTAGCACTTTGAGATTTTCACTAATGAAAAGTGCGTTATAAATTGAATTCATTATTATTATTATTATTAATGTCATAATTTCAGCTCTCTGCCTCTTCTGCTCTTTGCCACCTGCAAACGCTCTTGGCCACGCCCACTTATCTTCTCTGCATGGAGAACAACTGATCAGCTGCAGGAGGAAGCTTATCCTGCAGTATGGGCTGCACAAAGGTGCAGGAGGTGTAAAATGTTTTTAAATAAATAATTGTAAATAAAAATTCATGCCGATCATGTGGCTCACTCATCAATCAGCCAGTTGTGTGTCATGTCCAATCTTACTTTGAAAACCCGCGATAGAATGAGTTCGCGATAAACGAACCGCGAAGTAGCGAGGGACTACAGTACACAGAATGTGTAAATATTAGCATTCTTTTTATAAAATGGACACATTAACTGTTGTGAATATTGTGAGACAGGAGTTGTTTGCCCTTCTCAGACCAGCCATGAGCTCATCTTCAATCCAGTCAGAATCAAGGTCATTCAAAGAGCTTTCTGCAACAGGTAAGATAATAATTGCCCAAGGTTTTACATAGAACTCTTCTTCCAAAAATCTAAAATGTAGCACAAGTTAGTTTTAACAAGTTGCATGTATTTGTCAAGTGTTTATTTGTTTTGTTTTGACATTTTGCTTTAATTTGTCCTTTCTGTTCGTGATGAACTGATTTAATGCTTTCCTTTTTTTAAGGCCCAAATTGACATAAATTAGACTGCTTGCTTGGTCAACATAAGAGTTAATCCTCTAAAATATATGGTATACCATAGGAGTCTAATAGCACTGACAGACGGTGTTTGATGTAATTTACAGATTAGTTTTTTCGTAATCAGAGTTAACAAAGTGTGTTCTTAGGTCATGGAGTAAATCACATCTCTGCAACGAGCGGCGCTGTTTGTGTGTTGCTGTAAAGAATCCCTGTATTTACTGCCAGTGATTATGAAGTGCTGCATCTGTCAGTATAAGTGACAAAGTCTGAATGGAGATTGTGTGTGTGTGTGTGTGTGTGTGTGTGTGTGTGTGTCACGCTGATGACTCATGAATGCTTAATCGTCATCAGTCTGGTAGTGGCATCGCACCATGAGGTTATGTTACTGAATTAGTGCTCAATAGCAATAGACCACAGAGTGCTAGGGGAGCTTCACAGAGAAAGCCTGCGTGTGAGCATGAGAAAGTCAAGGTGATGGATGGAGGAATTAGAAGAAAAGGGAGAGGGGAAAATGACAAGAATCGTCTCCAGATGATTGCGTCGGTTCCTCTGTCGTACTTTAATCACTTTCGACATCTGAATGATGCGGTTTACTTCCTGTGTTCATTTGAGAAAGCCACAGTGCATCCGAGAGTGACGTTCTCCATCCAGAATCAGACTGACGAGAACTCTCAAGGTTACTGATGGTTTCCCTCCTTCTGCTCATCCTTTTTATTTAAGATCTGATCATTGGTATGAAAATAAATGTTGCATTTATGCGTAAACGTCTTCATCTTGAGGGAGCCATTCCATCTTAACCAGATTTGGTTTATAAATTATTCTGGATCATCCACATTTTCACGTTTAGAAACAAAACAGACAAGTCTCAGGAATAATATCACATAGTTCATATTATGCACAATATTATCGGCATGGTATCGGTTGATATTATTGATAAAGTTAAATATCGCACATCGGCCAAAAATCCAACATTGTGCATCCCTAGTTCATGTATCAGTCAGACTTCTTTTGATGAGGAATTTACATTCTGTTTTGTCTTTTGAGAACCAGACCAGTGTTTTATAGCTTAGATTTTAGAGATGCATTGCTGCTAAAATGTATGTTTGAACAAATAATAAAAAGGTCTAGCGCTCCTTAAAGGAATATGCCTTACCTGCTGCTTTTTATGCAAGAGTTTAAAACTGAGGTCATCTTATTAAAAATTAAATGGTTATGCTCTTTTGGTTAAAACTAGAAATTAAGATTATGCACAATTTTGTACTTTGTACTTGCATGCAAGTTCTTGCTTGATTTATTAATGCTTGAAGTATGAATGACTCCAATAGCGGCCATCTTAATTCAGATCTTTCTTCAAAAACTCATTAGTGGTTGGTATATATCTAATGATTGGTTTTTGAGTTTTAATAATTATGCTAATAAAATATTATGTAACATTACAGACAAGCACAGGCACACACAAAGGTAATTACACTATCACCTCCTTTCACCAGAGAGCAATAAACATAATGTTCTAACTGCAGGCGTAGTGATGTTCTGTGGTAGATCAAAAACACACATCTTAATAATAATGTCAGTGTTTCAGTTTGCTCCATGTTTATAATACAAAACCAAACATAATAGGTATCCTATATGCACACTGGTTTTCAGCAGGATTTTACTTTATTTATGCCAAAAAAGTAATAAAATAGCGTTGACCCTAAGCATACTAAGAACTGCTGTGATTGTGCTTTGATGTAGATTATTTCCACAAAATGAAATTTAAATAAAATTTGAATAAAACGTGTTAGTTTGTTTGTGAAGTTTGAAGATAGAGGCTGCCAGATAATATGAAATTTGTAAATACTTTTTTGTACAGCTCCCACTGTCAGGATTTACTCAGAGCCAGATTAAAACCCAGTGGTGCAAACAGATGTTCTCAGAGGCCAGGAAGTTATAAAAATAATCCACTTTAATAATCATAAACAAATAGCTGTCGTGGCAGCAAAAACACTTACCGTACATGGATCAGAGTTGAATCAGAGACCAGAGAACACGAGGGATACCAAACGATGCGGCTGCAATGACTTAGACACAGAACTGGGCTTTTATACTCATAGACAACTCATAGACAAGACGAGACAAATCACAAACACCTGGGGACAATTAACAAGACAGAGCAGGGCTGGGAGACTAAAGCTGAACAGAGCAGGGCTGGGAGACTGAAGCTGAACATGAAAAGTTAAAACTAAATGACAGAACTGGAGGTTGAACTAAGAGTGCATAAACATGGAGGCTAAATGAAGAGTAATGCAAACATGAAGATTAACTAGAAGGGACACTAAATAAACAAGGAGACTAAACCAGAAAGGGACCAGAACTGAACAAGAAGGGGACCTAAAATAACTAACTGAAAAACATCATGAGGAGAACAGACAAGACTGAGAAACTAGACCTGGTAAACTAAGGGTAAATAAACATAAAGACTGAACTGGGAAAACTGATCAGGAACTACCTAGGATGACCAACAGGACAAGAACAACAAATGCCCACTAGATGGTGCCATGGTTCCATCTTCACAGTAGTGTCATGGTTCCTGGTTCCATCCTCACAGTACCCCCCTCTCAAGGACACCTCCAGGTGTCCAAGAAAAAACACCCCCAAAAAAACCCAGGGCGGACGGAGGGAGGCAACAGCAAGGAAGGAGGGCACGAGGAAGACAAGGGATACAAAGACAACACAAGGACGACACAAGGACAAGGGGCAAACACAAAAAAATGACATGGCGGACGGCAGACCGGCCATCAGGCAGGAGCCGGTCGGGCGGTCGACCGGGAGGTCGCCCATCAGGCAGGAGCCGGTCGGGCGGTCGACCGGGAGGTTGCCCATCAGGTAGGAGCCGGTCGGGCGGTCGACCGGGAGGGCTCGAGATGGCCGGCGGCGGCAGCAACACGGCTTCAGCGAGCGTAGAGACGTCCTTGACAACATCGAGCGTTGCGACATCCCCGATGTCGTCGTCGTCGTCGAGCCTTGAGATGATTTCATCGAGCGCAGAGACATCACCAATGTCGTCGAGCCTTGAGATGATTTCATCGAGCGCAGAGTCGTCGAGCGTTACGACATCCCCGATGTCGTCGAGCGTTGCGACATTCCCGATGTCGTTGAGCGCAGAGTCGTTGAGCGTTGCAACATCCCCGATGTCGTCGAGCGTTAAGATCTTGAGCCTTGAGATGATTTCATCGAGCGCAGAGTCGTTGAGCCTTGAGATGATTTCATCAAGCGCAGAGTCATCGAGCATTGCGACATCCCCGATGTCGTCGAGTGTTGCGACATCCCCGATATAGTCGAGCGTTGCGACATCCCCGATGTCGTCGAGCGTTGCGACATCCCCGATGTCGTCGAGCGTTGCGACATCCCCGATGATGTCGAGCGAAGAGGCGTCTGCGGCGTTGGGACCCTCTGGAGACGTCGTCGAGAGACCCTCTGGAGACGTCGTCGAGAGACCCTCTGGAGACGAGAGACCCTCTGGAGACGAGAGACCCTCTGGAGGCGAGAGACCCTCTGGAGGCGAGAGACCCTCTGGAGGCGAGACCTCTTGGAAGGAGTCCACCAGGACCCTCTCGGCACAGGAAACTGGAGGGGGTCCTTCCTGGGACCCCTCGGCACAGGAAACCGGAGGGGGTCCCTCCTGGGACCCCTCGGCACAGGAAACTGGAGGGGGTCCCTCCTGGGACCCCTCGAGACCCTCCGAAGACGTGGAGGCGTCGGGACCCCCCGAAGACGTGGAAGCGTCGGGACCCTCCGAAGACATAGGCAGGACGGAAGCGCCCTCTGGAGCCGGTGTTTCTGGAGCTGAGCCAGGACCAGGAGACGAGTCTGCAGACGAGGAGACCACCGTCGAGTCTGCAGGCGAGGAGACCACCGTCGAGTCTGCAGCAGCCGAAGAGCTGGTAGGTCCTCTCTGCCTTCGACCTCGGCCACGGCGGTGATGGCGCGGTCCAGGACCAGATCGGGAACCCTCTCTTGGTTCAGGTCCTTCCACAGCACCGGAGAAGTGAGGGGCGTCTTCCAAGACCTCCGCGGAACACGAGACATAAGGGGCGTCATCTGAGCAGGACACTGTAAGTGCTGAAGAGCCAGCCGGTTCAGGGCTTGCTGCTGCTGCATGTTCAGGGCCGGTTAATTTAAGTGTCCTTATGTCATTTAAAAACTGTTCATATTCAGGAAGCTGGGTCAGACCGGGTTGAGATAATATAAACTTTTCAGCAAGGGAAAGTACAACATCAAAACAGTCCGGGTTATTTCTAACAGAGGTGATAAGACTTCCTAAAGTCCGGTTTATTTGGATAAGTTCACTGGGCTGAAATTTGTGTCTGAATGAAGGTGAAGTGGCAGGAACATTCATCACCCCTGAAGGCTCTCCTAGGGTGACCTCTGCTGGAGAGAATGAATATTGTTCTGTTGACTGACCTGTGTGCTGGTCCCCATCCATCTGGTCAGATGAACTGAGGGAAGAGCGAGCGGTGACAAGACCCGTCCCCGTGGAGACGCTGTGACTGTTCTCACCGGACCGAGCAGAAGCAGCTTCAAGCGACAGTGAGGAGTTGGTCTCCGCCCTCACCAAAAACCTAGGAGGGGAGGCCACGGGACTCGCTCCCACTGGAGCGCTGGAGCTACATCCAAAAAACTCGGGTTCGCTGGACCGAGTCTGGTCAGCTGACCATGACTGCGGTGTGGTTGACTGTTTCCGGGTCTTCCTTTTGCTGTGCTTTCGGCGGTGTTGACGCTGAGGAATAAAAACAAGGAAATCGTCCTCGGCGTCTTCCCCGGACGTCCACCCCGAGACGAGCAGCGCCGAGCACGAGGAGGAACTGGACTCACGGGTCGAGTGGCCCATCCGGCGCCGAGACTCTTCCTGTTCGAGGACCAAAAGCGGGGAAGGGAGGACTTCCATTTCCAGGCTGAAGTCCTCTTGTGCCGACACGGGTTGGACCTGAAACCCGCTGCAGCGGATCACGGTCTCCTCCATCCGCGTGGACCCGAGAAGACAGGTAGGAGGAATATGCTGTTTGCTGGGCTTTTTTGATGGCAGCCGCATACTGTCAGGATTTACTCAGAGCCAGATTAAAACCCAGTGGTGCAAACAGATATTCTCAGAGGCCAGGAAGTTATAAAAATAATCCACTTTAATAATCATAAACAAATAGCTGTCGTGGCAGCAAAAACACTTACATGGATCAGAGTTGAATCAGAGACCAGAGAACACGAGGGATACCAAACGATGCGGCTGCAATGACTTAGACACAGAACTGGGCTTTTATACTCATAGACAACTCATAGACAAGACGAGACAAATCACAAACACCTGGGGACAATTAACAAGACAGAGCAGGGCTGGGAGACTAAAGCTGAACAGAGCAGGGCTGGGAGACTGAAGCTGAACATGAAAAGTTAAAACTAAATGACAGAACTGGAGGTTGAACTAAGAGTGCATAAACATGGAGGCTAAATGAAGAGTAATGCAAACATGAAGATTAACTAGAAGGGACACTAAATAAACAAGGAGACTAAACCAGAAAGGGACCAGAACTGAACAAGAAGGGGACCTAAAATAACTAACTGAAAAACATCATGAGGAGAACAGACAAGACTGAGAAACTAGACCTGGTAAACTAAGGTAAATAAACATAAAGACTGAACTGGGAAAACTGATCAGGAACTACCTAGGATGACCAACAGGACAAGAACAACAAATGCCCACTAGATGGTGCCATGGTTCCATCTTCACAGTAGTGCCATGGTTCCTGGTTCCATCCTCACACCCACAGACGGTAAGTTGCAACAAGTAGGACAAAAAATACAGTAATTAGGAAACGGTATATGCTTTTTTAATACAGCAGATCTGTTTAGGAGTACAGTGACGGTCAATGCAAGTTCCTCAACACAAATATCATATTTTCCGGCCTGTAAGTCTCACCTTTTTGCCTAATTTGCATACCCTGCGACTTATACGTCAAAGGGACTTATTTGTTTTTTTCCCCCACATTAATAAACCAATTATTGGCTAAGATGTGACCGTTTTCATTCATTCTGATGGAAAATATTGAACACTACCATTTTCAGCTGCTAGATGGTACTTGAGTAGTATGGCATGACTTTGTGTCATGTAATAGGTAAAAGTGGCTATTAATGACATAATCGGCTTGCCATAGCCTGCCACCTTCATCCAACTCCGGGATCATGCCTGGAGCAACCGTCAAATCAGCTTTGTTTTGCTGCGCCGCCCCGGCGAAATGCTGCTAATTTGACCATTGAAGTGCATTTATTAAGTAAAAGTTCAACTGAGACACATCTTTGCTATTATGTTGAGCAAACAAACAATTGTTTTAGGTGCTTATTTTGTTAAATTTAGAAGAAACGCGCAGCGTTCCTCCTTCCTGATTTCCTCCCTCTGCGCGCTCCTGGAGCACTGAGGCAGCAAATATTTTTAAAATGCAGCTGATTTGACCATTAAAGTGCATTTAATAAGGAAACATTAAACTGAGACACACCTTTACTATAATGTCATGCGAACAAATGTTTTTAGGTGGTTATCTTGTTAAATTTCGAAGAAATGCAGTGAATTGTCCCTCTGCACACTCCTGCTTCCGTGAATCAGCTTTTGAAATACAGCTGATTTGACCGTTAAAGTGCATTTATTAAGGAAAAGTTTGACTGAGGCACAACTTTACTATAATTTCGAGCAAATAAATAATTGTTTTTAAGTGTAAATCTTGTTAAATTCTTGTTAAAGTCCCCCTGTGCACACTCCCGCGACCGCCATTTGGTAGCCAATCGATATTTGGCACAACACCGGCCCACGTTTCCGGGTTGTCAGTGGTGATGCATAATAAATGCGACACATACGAAAAAGCGACTTGTTTATGTTTTTCCCTCTTTATCAGACATATTTGGACTGATGCGACTTATATGGCAGAAAATATGGTACTTGTCATCCTAAAATTAGCAGAGTTTTGTTTTATTTTCTCAAATGCTTGTAAACCACCACTACGTATAATTCATATTTGCATTTCAAATATGAATGAATGGATAGTTTGTTTGCCCTTAGAGTTGGACCCTTTTGTCTGGGGGCGTGACCAGTGGCCCATGGGAGGGGGCAGGTTTACCCAGCCTGGGTGTCTAGTGTGCTATGTGTTCTGAGAGTTGTTACTATGAGGGGTGGGTGTAGTATTTCTTCTGGGGTGGGGATTGGGTGGATGTCCTTGATGACGGCCTGGGACTATGCTTGGCCGGCCGGCTGGCCCCTTTCTATGGTGGAGGCCCGCTTCCGGTGCTTCCTGGCTTCCTGGCTCTGTCGGCGGTTGGGCGGGCGCTCTTGGCTGGGTCGTCCATGTGAGATTTGGCGTCCTCTTGGGTGGCGGGTTGACTGTTGTTCGTGGGGGTCTTGGCGGCCCTGGGGTGTGGGCTGTTGGTCCTACTGCTGGCGGACCTCGTGGCCCTGTCCCTCTCTGGTCTGGAGCTCAATGGGTCTGGCAGTCGAAGAGGTGTCTTGGCCTCGTTCCTTGGGTGGACCTTGGGGAACTGGTGGGGCATGTTGGGTCAGTGGGGGAGCTGACTCCCTGCAGGAGCATTTGATCCTGCAGTTATTTTTCTCCCCATCCCTCACCGCGCACCTCCACCCTCTTCATTTTCAAATTTCATACATGTAGAGATTTTGGGGCTCAGGTGTGCTGCAACAATTTTACATCTCTGTTGACAGATTCACCTGGGACTCAATTTTATTATACATTTTAGACATTCACTCATAACATCCTCATGACATTCACACAGGAACTTGGGGTGGGCACTATGGCTATGGGTGGCGGGATGACACACTCTCGCCCCCTGTGACTGTGCTCACTTCCAATGATGCATTTAGACAGAAAGGGTTTGGATTAGAGTTGGGGTGGAGGGGAAACTGGCATTATGCCAGCCTCTGCTCCTTCTTCTTTCCCTTTTTTTAATTGCACTTTACAACAACACACATCAACAGCACATCTGGGGCGGGGGTATGTGTGTTGGGGTCTTGTGTGTTCCGGGGGTGGGGTCCAGTAGAGGGGCAGGCTGTTGGGTGTTGTCCTGGACTATGGGGGGGTTCGGGGCCTGGGGGTTTACCATGGGTGGGGCTGGCGCTGTGCTCTCCCTGGGGCTGTTTGGACTCGGGTGTCCTGTCCTGTCCGCTGGGCGCGGGTTGGGCCGGATCTTGGATGTCGGCTCCTCTCTGCCCCAGAATGAATGGGTCTACCTCCTGGATTTGGGCGTGGGCTGTCCCATGTAGGGGGCAGGTACATGTCTTGGATCTGGGGGGTATAGAGTGCGTATCGGGAGTGTGAATGGAACGTGTCGTTATTGTATGTCTTTGAGTGAGTGAGGGTGAGGATGAGGGTGGGTCTGGGTGATTGTGTCTGTGTATGAATGACTATTTGTCAGGCCGGGACTCAGACTGCCCCCTCTTTGATACAGCTGGGGCTGCTTGGTGTCGCACCCCTGCCGCGCAGCCCCCTAGTGGGGTGTGCCCTTGCCTGCCGGCGCGCTTGGGGCCCTCGGTGTTGGGGGCTGGGCGCTTGGGCGTGTGTCGGCTCGGCCTGGTGGCTGCCTGGTGGGCCTCGGGTCCTCTGGTCCTGTTGGGCCTGGGCCTGAGGGGTGTGCGTCCTCGATGCCCAGGCCTTGATGCCTAGGCCTGGGGCTACGTCAGTGCAGCGGGTTCCGGCGGGGGCCTGTGAGTATGTCGCTGTTGGCCCCGGGGGGGTCATTGTGTGTAGTCGCTGGTGGGGCTCTTCCAGTTCTCCCCTACGGTCGGATCTGGGGGGTGGGTGAGTGGTTTGTCCTGTTTGGGTGGCCCTGGGGGCTCCGCGCTCGGGGTCCCTCTTGGGGCCTTGGGCTCTGGTCCCCCCTTTGTCTGCCTCGGGTCTTGGGGGTCGGGTCTCTGATACTTCGCGGTCACTATTGAATGTTCTATTAGAGAAGCCTTATACACTTATGCATGCTCACAACCACACACAAATAGATGCAGGGATGTATATGAGGTATAGTATGAAGATATGTATACGTGTATATGACTGCATATGCATGTATATGTATGTATGTACTGTATATATATGTAGGTATATATATTTATAGAAATCTACTGCAAAGCCATGAATATTCTAAGTCTTTTATACATATGTATTTTGTTGCTGTGTTCTGTTATGTTCTTTGCAGGTTTACAGACAGCGGTGGGGTGTATTTGCATTGTGCTCTCTTTGTGTATATTTACAGCATTATATTTTGTAGTCTTACTTTCCTTCTTTCCTTTCTTTCTATCCTATTAATATAAATAAAAAAAATCATAATGGCGTGAAGAGGATGGCTGTAAGGTGAGAAGGGAGGCCATCTATAAAAAATTTTTTTTTTAAAGAGTTGGACCCTTTTGTTACTTTTCAAATGGAAAAATATTTCCTTGTTCAAGCCACTGAAAACAACAAGAAATGTCTCCAGATTGAAAAATTGCTGAGCTTGTTTCATACCAGACATCCTTAATAAAGTGTTATCCAGTAAAATAAAAATAAAATAAATAAATTTAATTAAAAAATTGTGCTTGATCTTTTTATTTTAGGTGCTACGAACTGTAAAATAGTGAGAAGTTGAAAAAAAATCTGTTTGTGTTTGTCTAGATTTTACTGGGACCTGTTGATGTTGGTGCTGATGATGGGCAACTTGATCGTCCTGCCAGTGGGGATCACGTTCTTTCGGGACGAGAATACTCCTTCATGGATCATCTTCAACGTGGTCTCTGACACTCTCTTCCTGGTTGACCTGGTTCTCAACTTCAGAACCGGCATCGTAAAGGAAGACAGCACAGAGATATTGCTTGACCCCAGGTCAGTGTGAACATTTCAGTGTGTGTTGAGCCTAAATGGGAAGAACTGGAGTTGTTTTGTCATTTAGGGTGTCGGCACAGTACAAAATATTGTGCCATGTATTAATTTTCTTTTTTGCCGTCTGTTTGGTGTCTGTTCAAACAAACGTGGGATGTGGAGAGGTGGTGTGACACAGCATTATTCAAGATCTAGTTTGCTCCTGATGAATATTGATGAGACTGCTTCATGCCAGACAAACATTGGACTCACGTCCGCACAGCTAGACTGCCAAATGAGACCAGTCTTTCATCTTCCTCTAACTCAGGGCAATCCACCAGAAGTACCTGAGGAGCTGGTTCCTTGTGGACTTTGTGTCATCCATCCCTGTGGACTACATCTTCCTGATGGTGGACAGTCTGGACTCGGAGGTCTACAGGACAGCCCGGGCGCTGCGGATTGTCCGCTTCACTAAAATCCTTAGCCTGCTCCGGCTGCTCCGCCTGTCCCGACTGATCCGTTACATTCACCAGTGGGAGGAGGTGATAAGTGAAGAAGAGGCGAAGTTCAGATCATTTGATGCAGGGTTCAATGAGAAAAATATATAAATAAAATACCTTATCTGTTGTCGACAGCTCTTTGAACAAGCTCAGCATGGAGAACTCATGTTTATTAATGAGCTAACAACTAATCCAAGCATGACCAAAACATAAGTGGTCTGCTGCCGTCTTAAAGCAACTATAATCCCAAAGATGTTTATAATGGTTTATGCAAATGCTAATTTATACAGATTACAGGTACTCCCCGACTTACGAGCGCATCGACATACGAGGTTCCGGACTTACGAGCAGTAAAGTTGTACAGAACATACAGAAAATACAGCACTGGTAGGTGTTTTTAGATGAAAGTGTGTTAGCTAACAGTTTGTAAACAAGTTTCTGAGCATGTTCATGAACTAGTATGTACGTTTGTGTTGAAAAACGAGTGTTCGTAGTAGCGCTAGCATAAATTTTCCGACTTACGACCGAAAATCCGGACTTATGAGCGACACGTGTTTCGTGTTCCGACATATGAGATTTCGTGTTACGAGCACCTCGTACGAACGGAACTCGCTCGTAAGTCAGGGATCACCTGTAGATCACCATGAATTTCAAAGTACACAGTTATTCTTGCAGTAAAATTACACAATATTTGGCAAAACTCCCCTGGTAGCACTAGAAATGCTACCGCTAGCTGCTAGCTTGATGCTGTCATTTGTGCTTGCAAAGATCTACAGAGCTCTATAAATAAGAGGATATTGCAACATTAAAGGTGATGTACTGTATGTATTTAAAATGGCCTTTGCATGAATCTCTAGGATAATTTTTCTAATTGGAGCTGTTATAAGATGGCAGCAATTCATTCTATTATCATTAACTTGAAAGTACCATCAGAAATAAGCAGCATCTGAAATGCCGTTCAAAGAGAAATCTACAGCAGGTAAGATATTAACTGTTCATATCCTTTCAACTGAACCCCACTTCAGTATATCTAAAATATGTCTTTACTTTAAGGCATCAAAGGGCAGTTTATTTTGACAGTTTTTGTTATGTATAGGCAAATGTTGCATGTATTGCTGCTGATGCAGATTGGACAAAATGTCTCAAACAAAATAGTTCAAATCCTTTCTTGTGCCTCCCTCATAGATCTTCCACATGACCTACGACCTTGCCAGTGCCATGGTTAGGATAGTAAACTTGATCGGTATGATGCTCCTGTTGTGCCATTGGGATGGTTGCCTCCAGTTTCTGGTCCCCATGCTGCAGGACTTCCCTTCTGATTGCTGGGTTTCCAAGAACCTGATGGTGGTGAGTCTCCACCCAGGAGCCCATTGCAAGAGAGTTATTCTTAGTGTACTTCAGCAGTTGGATTTATAGAAGTAAATAAAACAGAACGTCCAGGCTGAGTTGAATAAATCACACAAAAGCTCTATCCAAGCTTGTTGAATCAATATTTATTTCAGATGAAGGCGGAGGACGCATCATAAAAGGAGCCGGTGTTGACTGTCTGAAGCTGTTTTTCAGATGTGACACGGCTTCCTCCTTATCTTTGTTAATTGGCTTATGCAGCAGCATATCCAGCTGGAGTAAGATTGACTCTCACCGATAGAAAAGTACATAAAAAAAACAATTTCTAATTAAAAAATCTCAACAGAGATCAGGTAGAGGCGTGAACGCGTTCAAACAGTGGAAAGCTTGCAGCCGTCGATGCAGTCGTATGAACAGCTGACTCGTGTCTCCTTGGTTGCCACGAGTAACGGTTGCTAAGCAAACGGATGTTGGGTTTTTCCCCCCAGAGAAAGTCCCTTCATCCCTGGACCATTAACATCCCTTTCTAATTGGACTCGCACACAAAACTGAAGACACATACACATACAGAGGCAAATTTTTTATAGTGCTCATTTTTTGTTTTTTGTTTTTGTGGTTTATGTTTTATAGCTGCAATATCTTTGCTTCTTTGGTCATCAGATTATGTTTTGACGTTTAAATTCTGCATTTAATTGCAATGATCCGTGTTTTCTGAGGTTACATGCCCGAGTGCCTCTGACTAAATTAAGAACTTTTCTCAGCGTCTTTTTAAATACCACTTTAATCTTGCTCCTGTCTGTGTCCACCCCCATCACAGAATGACACATGGGGCGTGCAGTACTCCTATGCTCTATTCAAAGCCATGAGCCACATGTTGTGTATTGGGTACGGCGCCCAGGCTCCTGAGGGGATGACTGATGTGTGGCTCACCATGCTCAGTATGATCGTTGGCGCCACCTGCTACGCCATGTTTATTGGCCACGCCACCGCTCTCATACAGTCACTGGACTCCTCACGACGGCAGTATCAAGAGAAGGTGAAGCACGGCTGTCATCCATCTAACATGTCTAACCAATCTAATTATTTTCATGTCTAGATCTGCAGCTATATTTCAGCTTCAGGTTGTTTCATTTCATTTAATCAGCCCATTGCAAAAAGAGTTCAATGTTTTCTTCACCCTGATATGGTTCATTTAAAGTACTTGGCAAATATTTCAAACCACCCATATATATTTTTTTATTCTTATTTTCCAAGAAGCCACATTTGCAATCTTTTATAGAGGTTTTGATCAGTAGATTTTTTTAACTACTAATCACTCAGAAATAACGTTTGTTTATTTTTATGAGTTTCTAACCGCACAAGTGTATAGTCAAGGCAAGGGTATTAAAAATCACTAAACAAAAGCTCAAGACAAGACAAAGTGGGATCAATGGGCAGGAGTGCAAATGAGTGAAAAAGCAGCCAAAGTTCAAAGAAAAAACAAAAGGTTTCCAGAAAGCATGGAGAAATGTTGTTCAATACCACCTATACAAAAATGATGTCTTATTTCCTGGAATCACAACAGAAAGAACAAAGGCCACTCATAAAAGAAGTGAAATGATCACATTTGAAATAATTAATTTGTGATATTAGTTATAGGAAAGTAAAATAATCACCAAGCAAAAGACTTGGGACTCAAAATATTAAATAAATCTAGGACTCCATATTAATTATTTATTTTTGTAAAAATATTTTGCATTTCAAAAATGTTAAAAAGTGATTAATAAAAAAATTATAATTGTGTTACTGATTTGTTAATAAACAGAAATGCCACTCCAGAAATTAAACCTTTTCCAACAATTCTCTAAAACCTATTGATGAGTTCAATTTTTTTTGTAAGGTGTGTGACTAAACACAATTTCGGGCATGGATCCTGGAAATAATAATGGTTACCATCAGAGGCTTTTTTTTTAACTTCATGGCACTGCTTGTCGTGCTTTGACACGCTTCATTCAGTTGCTGACTCCTTTTAAACAGTTTCTTTTAGAAACTTCAAATAATTTTGTAAAACATACACTGATAATAATATGTTAATTTGTTGAGCAGGTGACTTTCATGTTTGCTCAGGGGTTCTCAAACTTTTTGGGTTCAGGGACCCCCTCATAACCCTCATGTTTAAAAAAAATTCTTCAATTTGTCTCTTTAATGTAATGGAAATATGTGTGTAATACTTAAGACCTGTTCTTTAATAGTGTTAATACAATTTTTACAATTTTAAAATTGGGCATTTTTCATTCAAGACACAATTAACATTTTTTTTTAATTTCAGCTTCCAAAAATTACAGTTTTGAGAGAATTAACAGTACCTGTATCACAAACCACTTTAAAACTTTACATATTCACACAATGAAAATAAAAAAATGTATTGCCATGTCTTCAACTTATTACAGAAAACTATTTTACATAAAACTGAACAGAATTCAGAACAGGGGAGTGGTGGCGCAGTGGCTAGAGACGGTGGGCCTCTGATCAAAAGATCGCCGGTTCAAGCCCCGGTACCGACAACATCAAAAAATGTGGGTGGAAAAAGGTGGAACACCCACACTTTTCGTTCTTGATTAATGAAAACATTCTTGGCAAATGCTTTCGCTCTCATCCGTCTTGCGCCGGTCCAAGAATTTCACCTCTAGCGGCACAATACGAATGCCCCCGGCCGTCCCTCAGGCTATGGGGCCCCACTCTGAGTCCCTGAGCAAGGCCCTTAACCCCCACCATCTGCTCCCTAAACAGGTCTCTCTTGAAAATGAGTTATCGTGGCTCAATGAGACCACCTGGATAAATAAAGGGTAAATGGAAGAAAAAAAAAGAATCATAACCGCAGGAGTCAGACCAAGTAAAAGGACTTAAGTTGTAAACTGATTGATGGGCTGGCGGGTGGTTTGGGGGTCCTTTCCCCAGAAAACTTTGAATAAAGTAAAGAAAGTTTGTGCTCAGTAATCCAGGTACCAAATCCAATAATTCTCAGTCGGGATTACTGAGCATGAACTTTCTTGTCTTGAACCACTTTGGCTGTGGCTGCCTGCCTTGGAGGAGTCGACGAGAGACAGGACGGCCCCCAGAAACCATCCTGGCTCCAGCAAACTGGTTGGTCTACTTAAAGGTGAATCACTGACATGATTTTTTTTTACTATTCATCAAATTGCTCAAAATATATATATTTTATCATTTAAATATGTTCGTTTTTGCAAACAAAATGATAAATCACTTTAATTTTGCTTTAAAAGTGATTTTGAACTTCAAGCCGTGTTTAATCATGGGAAATCCGATTACACGCGAACGCACCATCTGTGACGTAGTGTGCAGAGTGTGAGGCAGAGGGCTCTGGTCTCTTTAATAGCGGACAATTTAAAACCCGACAAATTTATCAATCTATGTGAAGATTTGAGCTATTTGTCTTCATTTTGGGAAGCAGAAAATAGTTTGGGTGATGGAACAAGAAACAACAGGATCTAATTTAGGTCTGATGCTGTATCAGACTTACCTTCATGTGGAGCTGCTCACACGCGCGCACTGTGACAAGCCCAGAGCTCTGCCTCACACTCTGCACACTACGTCACAGATGGTGCGTTCGCGTGTAATCGGATTTCCCATGATTAAACATGGCTTGAAGTTCAAAATCACTTTTAAAGCAAAATTAAAGTGATTTATCATTTTGTTTGCAAAAACGAACATATTTAAATGATAAAATATATATATATTGAGCAGTTTTATGCATAGTACAAAATCATGTCACCCCACCTTTAAGGTGTTTACTTGTTGGTGGGGGAAACCGTTTGCTGGAAGTCCTCTGACTGAAGCCCTCCAGATAGAGGGTGAAACGTTTCTATAAAAAAGAAACTGTCCAGATGACCCGACTGAGAATTATTGGACTTGAATAAAGTAGATGTGGTTTCCTGCATTTTGGTGTATTTTAACAAGTTGTTAAACATCTACATGCTTGTTACAAAAAAACAACAAAATTTTTTGCAGACCCCCAAGCACCGGCTTGCAGACCCTCAGGGGTCTGGGGACCCCAGTTTGAGAACCACTGCTTTACATCACCAACAATATATAACACCAGCTGGCAGTGGCTAGCAGTTTAGTTAGCTTCCTATGATGCTAATTAATCATGATGCCAGTTTTTTTAGCTGACGCTCTGTGTGTTTTACTGCATCTACCTGTAGGCGAACCAAACAAAACTCCAGTTCTTTAGTAGTGTCAACGTGCTAACAGATTGAGAGCACTACACAATAACCACTAAATATACCAGAAAGCAGAAAATCTTTCATTTACTTGTAAATGAGACAAGTAGTCTTATTTATAGAGGTCCCTAATAATTGGTTTCCACTCACCAAGTACAGTAGTATAAATATGTCCCAGTTAGACTTTTAAAAAAGCGTTTGCAGTGTGTACTCATGTTTCTATCTCTAAGCACAGTTTTACAACCCACCCTACGGTGCTGATGATTGCTGCTGTCTAACATTTTGCATTTCTCAATCAAAACTGTTCTCTGTCTCTTTCAATGGAACAAAATATAAATATAAAAATTGTTTCCCTTGCAGGTCCTTTAAGGGAGAAAAATATTGGCAACTGACTAAATAAATAACTCAACTGCACAGTTTCCATCCAAAAATATTTGTACCGTCTGCACATCAACCAACGTGCATTTTGTATTCTCTCAAAGTGAATGTGTTTTTTTATGCCCGTGTTATTGCAGTACAAACAGGTGGAGCAGTACATGTCCTTTCATAAGCTTCCTGCAGACCTGCGGCAAAAGATCCATGAGTATTACGAGCATCGCTTCCAGGGGAAAATGTTTGATGAGGAGAACATTCTGGGAGAGCTCAGTGAGCCACTGAAAGAGGTAATAAATTCATAAACACCCACTTTGTTGCTGCCTGTGGCACATCTATATGACTTTTATTCCCTTCTCACTTCATATTCTATTTATTTTCCTTTAGGATATAGTCAGTTTCAACTGCCGGAGCCTGGTGGCCAACATGCCGCTGTTTGCCAACGCCGATCCCAACTTTGTAACTGCTGTGCTGACCAAGCTCCGCTTTGAGGTGTTCCAGCCAGCTGACTTCATCATACGCGAGGGAACGGTTGGACGCAAGATGTATTTCATTCAGCATGGACGAGTCAGCGTGTTGGCCCGTGGCAACAAGGAGACCAAACTGAGTGACGGCTCTTACTTTGGGGGTGAGGACATTTAGACTTTAAAGCTGCAGTCTGTAAGTTTTCTAAAAATATATTTTTAACATATTTCTTCACTCTGTCACTATCTCCTGACAGACTGATGTTAGACAAAGTAATCTTTGAAAAAACTATAGTCCCCTTGCTTCTCCAGGTGTTACTAAAAGCATTTCTAAAAACCCACAGTGACCCGCCGTTAACCAGCCAATAAAAACAGAGTTTTTAACCAGCCAATAAAAACAGAGCTTCTCACTTCTCACGCCCCTAACCCCGCCTGTCCCAGCCCCAGCGGCCGCGCACGTTCTCGTTCAAAGGATTGCAAAGCGATGCAGAACTGTTTTGTATGTGACACAAATGTATTAAATTCCCCTTCTTCATCCCTGATCTGGACTTTTCTTTTGTTTTTTTGCCAAAAGTCAAGTGATCGCTTCCTCCTCCGCTGACTCCATGACTGAAACAATGAGGAAATGAATGAATTTGTCACGAGCGAATTAAACTCTGGTTCAACGTGGCTGCGCGAGGCTCTGCAGATTTCCTGGTGTTCTGGTGTGCTGGACCAGCGCTCCATGTTTTTATTTTATTTTTTAGAACGTTTTATTAACATATAAACACAGAATATGGCAGCGGCTGCGACAGGACATGCAGTGGAGGCGGAGCTAAGGAGGCTGAGCTGAATTTCAGCGAGAGCAAGGGGGAGCAGAGCCATATATGGCTCTAAGGGGGAGGGACCAGAATGCTTTCCCTGTTCAAAATTTTTCTAAGTGCTGCGTTCTACAGAAACTGCAGAGTGACTGCACCTTTAAAGGTCACCCACTTTCAAAGTAAAAGAAAATAAACAGTTCATTGTGTTGTTGTTTTGTGTGTGGACTTTTGCTGTCCAACAAACTCCCATGTGGCCTTGTGCTTTTTGTTTCTGCCGTCATCTCTTCTGTCGTGGTCAGAGATCTGTTTGTTGACGCGTGGACGAAGAACAGCCAGTGTTCGTTCAGATACATACTGCCGTTTGTACTCGCTCAGCGTGGACAGCTTCAACGAGGTTTTGGAGGAACACCCAATGATGCGACGTGCCTTTGAAACTGTTGCTGTTGACCGTTTGGACCGTATTGGTAACTCCAATATTCTTGTTTGCTCCATTAATTGTTTGATTTTTTATTTTTATTTTTATTTTTTAAATCAAGCTTTAAAAATTCTAAACAGTTGCAAGTTGCAACTATCCAGCTGGGCCTGTTGAATTCTCTAAGGCTTTTGTCAGAAACTGTCTTAAGCTGGTCAGGACTCAAGTGTGAAAAAATAAAAACTGATTCAAAATGTTTGTAGTGAAAATTTAAAACAAATGTTTTTAATGTTCTGCGCCTGAAACTGTGTTTTAAGGTTTAAAAAGTTGAACCAGTTTATTTTGGTTATATTCTCTGTGTTTCCCACTCAGGAAGGAAGAACTCTATGCTGCTTCGGAAGTCATCCCAAGCTGGCTCTCTTGGAGGTAGTTTGGGTCGTGGTGGAGGCCGTGGTGGAGGTCCTGGAGGTGCAGGTGGCCTTGCGGCAGGCGGTTTCGGATCCTGTGACAGCATGCTCGTGCAGCAGATTGTTAAACACGACAGCATGCCGGCCATGCAGGACACAATTGCAGCTGCTGCTGCAGGAAGAAGCGGTGTGATTGGGGGGAGTGGCACAGTGTCCCCTCGGCCACGCCCTGTTATCTGGGCACCACTGGTCCATGCTCCGCTGCAGACTGCAGCTGCCACCAGTAACGTAGCCATCGCATTAATGCACCAGCAGCAGCAACAGCAGCAGCAGCTTCAGCAGCTCCAGCAGCAGCATGCTCTTGCAGGAGGTTTCTTCCTGCCTTCACCTCTGATTTCCCCTTCTCCTTCATCCTCCTTTCCTCTCTCCTCCCCTCGTGCTCCTGTGCTACAACCCCTTCGCCCCTCTGTGAGCTCTCTTATTGGGATGATGACAATAGGAGGAATGAGTGGTTTGTCTCCGAGAGGATTTCCCATTTCCCCTTCGACTATGGGCCCTCCAGGTGTGGTGACATCACCTCCAGTTGCTAAAACTCCACCAGCTCCAGCCTCATCTGTCCCAACTTCTGTTCAACAAGGACGGACTCTTCATTACGGTCCTCGCTTTCCGTCTGATCATTCCTCGTTGCCTGCCGGAGCAGTTGTCATCCCAACAGGGGGAGGGCCAGCTTCACCACTTCCCAAGGTACCAACCCCCACCCCACCTGCTACTTCCAGTGGGCCATACGATGGGAATGCCTATCACCAAGGTGCAAAAGAGGCTCTGTTGCGTCATGGAGGAAACAGTGGTCAGGGTCTACCAGCATTGGGCAGACTCACCCAAGAGGCCAGGCTGATGTCGGCCTCACAACCCACTTTGCCTCATCGCTCCTGGGCTGCAGTGCAGTCTCATCCTCCTCTCTACCGGAAGGCCTCTGGAGGGAATTTGTTGGCAACTCCTTTCCTTGCGGGGCAGTTGGTCCGGGGCAGCAGTGCAGGCATACTGACCTTAAACCCTCCACTTCAGCTGTTGACAAATATACCATTTACTGCACAAGTGCAAGCCACTGTTCCTATTCAGCCAACACAGGCCGTTCCTGCAAACATGGCCCAGTACACACAACCTGCAGCTCATGCTGCCTCTGCACCTACACCCACAGCTGCACACATACCGTCTACACATTCATTGCCGCCCTCCTCTCCTCCAAAACAGGCCTCACTCTCCTCTACAGGCACTCCTTCATCTTTACTTTCCCAGACACCTTACCCAAAGCCAATCCCAACAACCCCATCTCGCTCCTCCTCCCCTCCACCCTGCTCCACTCCACCTTCAGCGGGAGCCAGCCCGCTATCCACTCCTCGTCCCAAACCGATTCCCTCACCCTCTCCTCGATCCTCCTCCCCTTCTCCGTCCTCCACGCCTCCTTCTTCTTCTGTTTCGACCCCAGTTCCTCTGTCTCAACCCTATGGTCCCAGGTCATCTTTTACATCCTCCTCTCCCCCATCCTCTTTGCTCTCCTCTTCTCCACCACATCCTCAGAGCCCCAGAGCAAAGGCACCCAACACCCCCCCTTCTGCCTCACCATTGTCTGGTCCCAGCCCTGCCCTGACCCCAGTTGCTTCACCAGCAATAACTCCCACTCAGACAACTCGTACCCGACCTTCCACTCCAACTCAGACGATCACGCCCGCCTCCTCTCCATCCCCTGTCCCTGCAACCTTTGGCCCCTCTTTGAGTAAATCCCAGAGTCCAGCACCTTGTCTCCAATCCTCTGTCTCAAGCCCAGCCAGAGGTCCCACCTCAAGCCAGACCCCAAACCAAACTTCAACCTCTGCCTCCACACCTGTAACCACCATCCCCCCAACAAAAGTTACTTTCTCTGTTCATCCCGTAAAACAAACCTCCCCGGTCCTTATTCAACGCTCCACTTCCAGTTCGAGCAGAACCACCCAAAAAACACCATCGACACCTTCACCTTCAACAACCATTTGTCCAAACCCCACTTCCGTTTCTACCAGCTCCTCCACAACATCTATTAGTGCTGCGTCTGCCTCCATTCAGTCCACAAAACCAATTGCACCCTCCACCTCTGTTCAGACCTCTCAGGCATCGACCACTGCACCCACCCAGACAGCACATTCATCCAACTCCACCTCACCTAAAGGTGGGAAGCAGGACCCTCAGCTGACACTCACCAGAACAGACTCAGAAGGACTTGGGCACAAACTGCCAGCGAACATGTAAGAGGAAGAACATTTCACATGACCATAAATGGATGAACAGCAGAGCCATGGATATGTAGACATGCGACAATCTCACATAAACATACAGGTCTTGAATTTACTCTAGGATGTGGTTGTCTTAGAATATCAGATGATATTCATCACGTGACTCTAAGCCAAACCATCGATCAAGGTGAAAGTCTTCATGGGTCTGTTGAATGAATGGTACTCACTGAAAAGAGTCTATTCATGTATACATACGTGTATCTGTGATAGTGATTGTTGGAGCAAGCAAGGGAGCTGAAGTGGAAATATGCTGCAATATACAGTATTTACTGTACAAATCAAACCTGGGTGGAAGCAAAGACCGGAGGTGTTGGAGTAGATTCTCCACAAGCTCATTTTTGTTTCTAGGTGCTCGAACAGAAAACAACTGGACTTCCTTTTCTGGTTCTTGAAGATGCCTCCCTTCTTATTCAAAAGGCTTCTTCAGTTCTGGACATGGGTTGGGAGTTTCAGATTTATATTGTTATTGGCCGTGAAAGGTGGAAGATCATTTAAGTGCCTGTGTTTGCCAGTCTGTCAGCAAGATATTTATGAACTTTGAATGGATTTTAATGAGATTTTCAGAACTGAACGTATATTTACAATAAGATTGTTTAAATTTTGTCATGTACGACGGTGAGCATGCGTTACTTGACGGTACATGCTTGTTTCCTTTAAACGTGAATTGAACTGGTAAATTATAGCTGGGACAATCACACTGAAATGACTCACAGGATGGTCAGTGACATTTGTGACTCCAACCTTTATTGTGGTATAAACCTAAAACAAACAGAACTTTAAAAAGCCTTTTTGGAGGAAAAGTGACATGTCTTCGTGATTCAAGAAAGGAAGTCCTGATGCCTTCTATTCAAGCATTTAGGAATGAGTGGGTGTTCAAATTTTATTACACATTTTACTAATTAGCACCAGGAAATCCCCTTTATGAGGATTATAAATGTGATAAGACAAAACTATTTTGCTGTTGGGTAGAAAGTCCACTGTGATGTTAAACAGGCAATAGAACCGAGACTTCCTGGTTTCCAGCTCCAACTCCCTCTTGTCTCCCATTCTTCACCAAAGTGTAATATTTTCTCATCAGAATAACAATAATTATAATAACACGCCATTTTACAATAAAAAGCACTGTAAAGTTGATGTTCATACGAATTTGAATAATTAGGAGCAGTTCACTGGTAGTTCTGTTGTTCCTGGTGTGTGGTGATTAGTTTTTGAACAATACATAAATTTACATGTTCACTCTGAAGACTTCTGTACATTGTTTTTCTATATATGTGTGTACACACACACACACACACACACACACACACACAACTGCTCTGCTGTGCACTGTGGCTCACATGTTTTAGTTCCACCCAGCTTCCTGTGTTGTAAATGTGTGCCTCTCTGTATGCTTCCTCACCCATCGGCCTCTTTGTCTTTTATCTTCCGTCTGTTTGGCTGCCTTTCATCTGATTTCACAGCTAACCATTTCTTTCTCTCCCCCATTCTCTCGGTTTGCCCGACACTTTGCTCTCTGCTGTCATTCGCCTCATGTTCAAGCGGCGGTCTCCTCCTTCTGTCGCCCTATGACAAGCGTTTCAGCACCACCTCTAGTGACGTTTGATATTTTCTGTAGGTAGCAACAAGACATCTGTCTTAACACCTGATACCATGTTGCCTAGACTATATATGTATATATACATATATTTAAGGACCAAATGTTTTATTTTTTATTTATCATAGCTTTAGCTTTTGAAAAAGTAGCAAATGATGCAGAGGAAATGATGATCTTGAGTGTGGCAATAATGACGTTGTGCTTATATTGATGAGGAGGAGGGGGTGATGATGTAAATTTAGATTATAAATAAAGTGGATTTAGATATCAAACTTGTGTGTTCAGATTTGTGTATTGCTATGCTACAAGTTCTTAATTATTTTTCCATTAATCTGTTTTCCCACGCCTTTGTATTTGCAGATGTTTGCTAATATTTTATATTAGACTGTGTTTTATTTTTTTTAGGAAGAGTTGCACTTTCACACTTGTTCAGTAGCCTTTATGAAAATCAATTATACCTGAAAGTGTAGTGTAAATAGCATTAGCAGCAGCTGGCTGTAGCACTTCCAGTGCAGCAGGAATACAACATTTCTTTCAGAATAAACATGTAATGTAAAACTGGTGGCGGTGTAAAGGTTTAACGTCAAATATTTGATGACATAAGTGTATGAGACTTAAAGATATGCATCATGTTTCCGAAGATTGTTTTACATTTAAAAAAGAAGATGACAGTAACGAGAAGTGATGTAAAAATTATATGTCACCCATGCTTTGCTGTAGAAAGTGCACCTTTTGAAAGCTCATGTGTTGCTGTCATTTCACTAAAATTACCCCCTGATTACAAATGTTCCTTCTGCTCTGGGAGGATTCTCAGCGTGGATTTTCAGCTCACTGAGCACCACTTGAGACTTGAATGTGACCCGGTGACTCAGACTTGCACTCCTAGATGATCTCTGAGGATTGCAGGTTGTTTTTCTGACACACTGCTGCAGTGCAATGAGACAACTTCCTGTGTGAGTTAATGAAACTTGTCCTCCCTTCCATCCTCGACTCTGCTGCCCCCGCTGCTTCTGGATCCTCCACCCAAATCCTCAGCAGAGGGCAGACTCACTCATTCAAGGTGAAGACTGTCATGTAGAGACACTTAAGTGTCTGCTGCTTTTGAATGAAATTAAATCAACCTTCAAGAGAGCAGATTACTTCTCCCTGCCTTGTCCATCATTCGCATTCTCGAGGTTTTGAGCAGCTTTTCTCCACCACGCAAGCTTTAATTATTGAATTATTTTTCACAATTTTTAATAAAAAATTAATCAGCATAATGAATTTGAACTTGTCAGTACACACAGTGTGTTTGAACACCTCCTGCTGAATCACAGAAGGCAGCAAAATGTTGTCATTAAATGGAGCATTACTGTGTAAATATTTATTATCAGAGTCAGAGTTTCTTTATTTGCCATTCCACCATCTGTGATACATGTGGTGGAATGAAATTGTGTGTACAGGGTCCCAGTTACCGTACATCCAACAATAAAATGGAAAAATAAAAACAGTAATAAGATCTAAGATATGAACCAAGAAAAATCCCAACTAAAAAATACAGTAAGCACTAGCAGCGTAAAAACAATACGCCGAACAGCAGCACGATTATGAGTCTGTGTGAGCGGATGACAACAAATGAACACAGCAACATGAAACAGATCAGCAGCAACATGATGTGATTTTTCACTGTGATTATCTTAGTTAGAGATTCACAAGTCTAACAGCTTCAGGGTAGAAGCTGTTCCTCAGTCTAGTGGTTCTACACTTAATGCTCCTTAACTTCTTTCCTGAAGGGAGTGGGGCAAAAAGTGTGTGTGCTGGGTGAGTGGGGTCCTTCATGATGCAGTTTGCCCTCTTTCTGCATCTGGATGTCTGTGATGGTGGGGAGGCTGAATCAACAGACTTCTGTGCAACCTTCACCACTCTCTGCAAAGCTTTTCTTTCTGCAGCTGTTCAGCCTGCATGCCACACGTTGCTGCTGGAGCATAAATGTAATACCAAATGTTTGATAGATTTCACCCTTTAATGGACTGTTTAACATAGAGGAACACTGTAAAAATGTTGTTTTAACAATAAAAAAGTGTGTTTTAAAACAGTTCTTTACAGTGAAATAATGTACAGCGAGTTGCTGTAAAGTCGTTGTACTGTTTCCACGACAACTTTTTTAGCTCCTGCAGTAATGTTGCTGTAAATATACAATTATTCTGAAAAAAATATTGGGCTTCTGTACATCAGAATACAGTAATGCTGGCTCATTGTAAAAATAAAAATAAACTTCGCAGTCCATATTAAAGTTAATGACTCCCCATGGTTTATGAGCTATTGTTGAGGTTTACAGTAATTTTACCATCAAATAAAACAGTAGTTTCTGAATACAGTAGTTGCTGCCAGTAATGTACTGTACAGTTATTTTAAAAATAAATTGTTTACACTGAAGCTTTGAAGAAAAAAAGGTACCTATAACTATGTTCAGGGTGCAGAATTAAAGACCACAAACTCTCAGGACTGCAGGATGAACAGTGGCCACTAGAGGGCAAAGTTACCTCAATAATCACAAACCTAGCAGGAAGAGGGAGGTTGTAAGTTTTATTGCTTACAGAACAAAACTTTAGAATGCAAAAAAAATAAAAAATGAGGTGAGTAATACTAGTTGTATCATTAAAGTGAAGAGGAGAGAGCAAGTCTGTAAGACAGTGTGTAAGAGGTTAATGTTTTCAGGACCAGCCTGGATTACCTGCCATGAATAGAGGTGGGGGGATGAACAGGACATGTAATTGCTGCCTGTCACTCATGGCTCTGAAATAGACACACACACAGAAAGAAGGCTTTACTCTCTGGGAACTAAATAGACCACCAGGAAGAAGCTAAATGTGTTTCCCCCAGTGTGGTGAGAAATACAGTCAGTCCACAGACAGACAGCAGGATTCTTCAGTCTGCTCGTCTGTCAGGTTGCATCTGCTGCTGCAGGTTCAACCACAGACTGATGTTAACTCCTCCACACCGTCTAACCTGACAGATTTTAAAAGACTCTGCAGATCAAAGTGTACAAATTTCCCCATGAGTGCAAAAGTATTGGATGAACTAGACCCATACGCTAAACATTTCAACTTTTTATCATTATCAGAGCAAGACTCCACAATCACAGGGCCATTAAACCAGTGTCGGATTTGTATCTATGTTAATTTAAACTACCTAAAATTATTTATAAGCATTGAAACATCTTTTGAAAACCCCACACAGACGTGCGTGGTCTGTGATGCTGAAGTGAGAAGGAAAACCATTTTTAGTAAATCTAATCTCTGTTCTGAATGAAAGGTTAGATTAAAACCAATCAAATACTCATTCATTACTAAACTTATGGTGTTAAACACAGAAACTTCCAGTGTGTTGCTAACCTAGTTTCATTTGTATATATTTTATTAGTTTAGCTTTATAAAGATCTTAAATCTAAATTAGCATATTATAATCCCATTTTAGATAATTGGAAACAAGTAAAACTTCATGTATTCCAATGTCAGGTCTCTCTTGTAAATGAGTCCTCGAGGCTCAATGAGATTAACCTGCATAAATAAAGGTTGAATGTGTTTAAATTGACTTAGATAAAAATGTCATTCTTGTTGCCAATAAAGTGCCAACATTAGACATGCCACTTCCTGTTTTTACATTTCTTTTAAAAACACTTGTTTTCTCTGGCTTTTAACACAGTGTGGTTTAATTTAATATTTTATTGTTCTCTGTTTTTATCCAACAAAGTTCATTCAGGTCATCTGGGATGGTTTCTTTTTTATTGGTGAGACATTTTGTCCTTCATCCAAAGGACTTCGTCAGTCTGAGGAGCCACAACAAACGGAGTCCCACAAGCACACTCCCACATTGGACCAACCAGTTTGCTGGTGATAAGATGGTTTCTGGAGCCTGCCCTCTCCCCCGTCGACTCCTCTGAGACAGCCATAGCAAAAGTGGTTCAAAAACATCAAAGCTGGATGAAGGATGAAACGTCTCATAAAAAATAAACTGTTCAGATGACCTGACTGAACTTTGTTGGATTTATTGAGCATGAACATTGATCTGTATTTTTATGTTTATGTTTTGATGCTTTTAATTACTTTTTTGGCATTATTTTTTCATTAAATTACTGCCATTTATTTTATTGTTAAGCACTTTGGTAACAGCAGCTGTTTTAAAATGAGCTTTATAAATGCATTTGACTTGACTTGCTTTTTCAGTCTACGAAAAAAATATATTTAAAAAACCACACAAAGAACATATAATGTGTTAATTAAAACGTTACATACAAGGAAAAAGGTTAAAAATGTTACAAGTATTTGTAGCCAATTACCGTAAACATTTCTTTACTAATTAAAACATAAAATTAAAATCATCACTGTATTTCTGTGGCAACATCAGCTGTCTTATTGGGACCCTTCCGACGATCTTTCACAGCCTTGTTTGGAGCCCCGACCCTGAAGTTGGACAAACTGGAAAAATAAAAGATGCACTTATGACGCGTGCGCGTGTATAGAATATAAGTTCTTATTCTGGTAGCACAACCACAGAACAAGCAGAGATTTAGGGTTTGGGGGGGGGGGTGGCGATAGGTGGGCTGTTTGAGCTCACCACATATTATATATAGACTTCCTGCTCCCTCACTGCAGAACCCACCACACACACATACACACGTTTGTCTTTCTATATTTACGGGGACTTTGCATTGACTTCAATTCATTTTTCATTCATTTCTATAGCCTGACCCTAAACCTAACCCCCAACCACACTTGAACCTTATGGACCAGGCTTTGGTCCCCACAATGTAGTGTTGAAGAATGGGCCTCACAAAGTATCACAAACAAGCACACACACACACACACACACACGCACACATACACACACACACAGTAGGAGCTGAGACAGGATGAAGCTTTGAGAAGCAGGTGATTCCCATAACCACTTCAAAAACAAAGCTCTGTGAATTCTTCAAAGTCAAAACTTGTTTTAGGCTGAGAAATGAAAAGAGTCGAGGCTTCGGTCTCATTTGAGGTTCCCTCACTGCGAGAGAGCTGCTGCTGCTGCTGCTGCTGCTGCTGCTGCTGCTGATCAGCAGACAACCTGCGTCTTTTCTCAAGTGATTCATAAAAAGCTTTGGTTGAAAAGTCCCTTCATGAAGGTGGAGGCATGAAGGCTTCATGCCTCCACCTCTCTGGATGCGCTGCATCCTTTTTGTGAGTTTCATTTATCACACTTTGTTTCTGTCCCCCCCGCCACATCTCCATCTTGGGTCACCTCCAGGTGGGACCCCGCTAAGCCATGAGGAGGTGCTGGAGGAGAGGGGGGTGGTCAGTGGTGGTGATGGTGCTGCACCTGACAGGTAATCCGCTTTCACGCGCCTGCCCACCTCTGCGCACTGATGCCCCACAGGAGGAGGAGG
>JBBPBX010011217.1:0-25079 GCA_038048925.1 Garcialebias charrua | reverse complement strand
TTTGATCCGATTACTTATGTCCATGTAAACATAGCTAGTGACGTATTTATGCCATGAAATTAGCATATCATGATATAATTTATTTTCTGGGGCAAGTTATTTTTTTACCGGTATTATCGTGAATGATGTGATATGGCCTAGCCCTAGCTTAGGGCTCCGCCCCCATCATGATACTAAGGTCAACCAACCACTCGTTCTTGCTTTCTTCCTGTGAGAAACTATATCTAGCTCCTGCAGCTCTTTCAGGCTAGCTAGGTAAACTGCCCAACAGCTCCAGGAGTCCCGTGAAGGAGCACGCCATTGAACTCACAGTTCATGGCTTCAGTTTGATTTGCAGTGTTTCTCCTACCATTATTTAAGGAGGATACCCCACCCTGTCAACAGAACTGAGCGCCCTGCCTACGAAATCCCCCACCCCCCATGCAGCTCAGCCACTGCTGGATGGGAAGTGGAGATTGAAGTAGTTGAGCTCAAATTCCAAACAACATGGGTAACACACACACACACACACCCTTCTCAACCGGTGGAGAACTGACATAGCACTATGCTAACCAACCCTTTGGGCAATGCAGAGTCGTAGCGTTCCGATTCTCTCCGACCACCCCCGCCCCCTTGGTCAACAACTGCCGCTATTGACGTAGTGCTCCTAGACACCCCATCCGCAACAACCCCTACCACACTGACAAAAACCACTATGACACGAGCACCCTCCTAAGGCAAGTAATGTAGGGGGACACTGGTCCCCCAATGTCCAAAATGCAGTGTGACTCACTGTGATTTGACTGAGGCCAGCCAACCGCATGGTGAGGGTGGGGGACATAAAGTATTTGAAGGCGAGGTCCAGGCTCTCCTTATCGAAGCACAGCGCGCTGTCCAATGGCTCCTTCACTGTGCTCCACATCAAGTCGGCCATGCTGCGGGCCGCACTCTGACGCAGCTCCTGATCTGACAGTTTGCACAGGTACCTGCAGAAAGCAAACATGTCTACAAACGTCAGATGGATAACTAAAATACGATGGGGATGGAGTTGAATAATTTATCAGTGTCACACTGATAGTGCGCCAGGACAAAATACAGATGTAACAATACAGATTTTTTTTTCTTAACTGCATATGGCACAATATCATTTGGCTGTTGAAAATCTATTATACAGCAAGCTATAGAAATGGCCTGGACAGAACTTTTGACCTTGAAGCTGGGGTGATGAAAAGTGTACCGGTATGTATAAAAATTAATTGTGTGAGCTTAAACTAGTTCCATGATTAGCATTTTTTAAAACACTAGTGCCCAAAGGAATTCAATATGAGACGTATCTCAGGACTGAATCAAACACTGTGACACACAAACAGTCATGGGGACAACTTTCTTTCAGTTCCAGTTTATTATTACATAATACAAATGAACTGGGCTTTTCCAGGTTGCTGTTACAGTAATAAAAGCAAAACATAAACTCAAAGAACCCCATATGACCACCACCCCAAGGCCAGGAACTTGGGATAAATGCCAACTTGGGTTTCACCCACAGCCTTTCCATTTTGGCTTTGTTTATGTCCAAAAAAGATGACATGGTGAAAAATGGTGCGTGTTTTTGAACACTTCAGATCATTTTCATGTCAAGATATGTAAAAACCATCCATCCATCCGTTCTCTTCCGCTTATCCGGGGTCGGGTCGCGGGGATAGCAGCCTGAGTAGGGAGGCCAGACTTCCCTCTCTCCCCAGCCACTTGGGCCAGCTCCTCCGGGGGAATCCCAAGGCGTTCCTAGGCCAGCCGAGAAACAAATTTAGAGCTTTGCCTTTTGACTCGGCTCTCTCTTCACCACGACAGACTGGTACAGCGCTCGCTTTACTGATGATGTTGCACCTATCCATCTATCAATCTCACGTTCCAGTTTTCCCTCATTTGTGAACAAGAGCCCGAGATACTTAAACTCCTACACTTGGGGCAGGACCCCCTCCCTGACCCGGAGAGGGCACTCTACCAGGGGCGGCCGCCATTGGAGGGCGCTAGGGGCGCCGCCCACCTGGAACCTTTACAGCTCTTCACCATTTGAAGATTTAATTTTTTTTTATAAAAATGTAATAATAAAATAAAAATATTTCGAAATGTATGCATATATGTTTTTAGTTGTGTAGGATAAATAGTTTGAGTAATGATGAGTTATATTGTTTGTTTCAAAAAACGTTTTCTGATTCGTGACGTACTTCCAGTTTTGGGGCGCTCTTATCTGGTCCATTGACTAATAACTGGCGCATTGTGTACTGATGCCACCACCTTACAAAACAATGGGATAACGTTGGGCGCAGATTTCACCACCATTAAGACGTCTAACGTGAGCTCTGCCTACCAATTGCGTGTTTCCGGTGCTTATTTATTTATTTAAAAAATTTTGTTTTTGTTTTTGTCTGGAAATTTTGCCGTGTGTCAGTGACTCAAGCAGGCATGCTCAGGTAAGTTTTGAAGCCCTTTATCTAATGTCTGTTTGCATTTCTGGCTGATATGCCTCTCAATTTATGGCTGTTTGTGAAAAAAGCCTCCAGCTGACTAAACATGGCAACTGGTTAGTTTGTTAGCTAACATGCTAATGCTAGCCTAATGCTGATATTATATTACCATTCCTGACTGATATCCTCTCCACTTTTTGGTGGCTCTAAGTCTGTTTGTGATAAAAGCCTTCAGCTCAGCTGACTGTTTCTAAAAGTGGCAACTGGTGAGTGAGTTTGTTTTGTTCTTTGTGGAGTTAGGTTGCCAGTGCAGGTTATTATTGTACAGTATCGACTCTGATGGCTACATTTATTTAAATTTGCTTATAAAAAATTATCAAATATTAATAATTGTATATACTAAATAAATGTCACTGGTGGTGTTATACTCTTAACACTGTATTGATCTGGAGAATGAAAACAAAGACCCTTGCAAGTAACTCCTATACTGTAGATGTTGTGGAATAGCTGGTTTTAGATGTTGTGGACCAGCTGGTTTTAGATGTTGTGGACCAGCTGGTTTTAGATGTTGTGGACCAGCTGGTTTTAGATGTTGTGGACCAGCTGGTTTTAGATGTTGTGGACCAGCTGGTTTTAGATGTTGTGGACCAGCTGGTTTTAGATGTTGTGGACCAGCTGGTTTTAGATGTTGTGGACCAGCTGGTTTTAGATGTTGTGGACCAGCTGGTTTTAGATGTTGTGGACCAGCTGGTTTTAGATGTTGTGGACCAGCTGGTTTTAGATGTTGTGGACCAGCTGGTTTTAGATGTTGTGGACCAGCTGGTTTTAGATGTTGTGGACCAGCTGGTTTTAGATGTTGTGGACCAGCTGGTTTTAGATGTTGTGGACCAGCTGGTTTTAGATGTTGTGGACCAGCTGGTTTTAGATGTTGTGGACCAGCTGGTTTTAGATGTTGTGGACCAGCTGGTTTTAGATGTTGTGGACCAGCTGGTTTTAGATGTTGTGGACCAGCTGGTTTTAGATGTTGTGGACCAGCTGGTTTTAGATGTTGTGGACCAGCTGGTTTTAGATGTTGTGGACCAGCTGGTTTTAGATGTTGTGGACCAGCTGGTTCTAGATGTTGTGGACCAGCTGGTTTTAGATGTTGTGGACCAGCTGGTTCTAGATGTTGTGGACCAGCTGGTTCTAGATGTTGTGGACCAGCTGGTTTTAGATGTTGTGGACCAGCTGGTTTTAGATGTTGTGGACCAGCTGGTTCTAGATGTTGTGGACCAGCTGGTTTTAGATGTTGTGGACCAGCTGGTTTTAGATGTTGTGGACCAGCTGGTTTTAGATGTTGTGGACCAGCTGGTTTTAGATGTTGTGGACCAGCTGGTTTTAGATGTTGTGGACCAGCTGGTTCTAGATGTTGTGGACCAGCTGGTTTTAGATGTTGTGGACCAGCTGGTTTTAGATGTTGTGGACCAGCTGGTTTTAGATGTTGTGGACCAGCTGGTTTTAGATGTTGTGGACCAGCTGGTTTTAGATGTTGTGGACCAGCTGGTTCTAGATGTTGTGGACCAGCTGGTTCTAGATGTTGTGGACCAGCTGGTTTTAGATGTTGTGGACCAGCTGGTTTTAGATGTTGTGGACCAGCTGGTTTTAGATGTTGTGGACCAGCTGGTTTTAGATGTTGTGGACCAGCTGGTTTTAGATGTTGTGGACCAGCTGGTTTTAGATGTTGTGGACCAGCTGGTTCTAGATGTTGTGGACCAGCTGGTTTTAGATGTTGTGGACCAGCTGGTTTTAGATGTTGTGGACCAGCTGGTTTTAGATGTTGTGGACCAGCTGGTTTTAGATGTTGTGGACCAGCTGGTTTTAGATGTTGTGGACCAGCTGGTTTTAGATGTTGTGGACCAGCTGGTTTTAGATGTTGTGGACCAGCTGGTTTTAGATGTTGTGGACCAGCTGGTTTTAGATGTTGTGGACCAGCTGGTTTTAGATGTTGTGGACCAGCTGGTTTTAGATGTTGTGGACCAGCTGGTTTTAGATGTTGTGGACCAGCTGGTTTTAGATGTTGTGGACCAGCTGGTTTTAGATGTTGTGGACCAGCTGGTTTTAGATGTTGTGGACCAGCTGGTTTTAGATGTTGTGGACCAGCTGGTTTTAGATGTTGTGGACCAGCTGGTTTTAGATGTTGTGGACCAGCTGGTTTTAGATGTTGTGGACCAGCTGGTTTTAGATGTTGTGGACCAGCTGGTTTTAGATGTTGTGGACCAGCTGGTTTTAGATGTTGTGGACCAGCTGGTTTTAGATGTTGTGGACCAGCTGGTTTTAGATGTTGTGGACCAGCTGGTTTTAGATGTTGTGGACCAGCTGGTTTTAGATGTTGTGGACCAGCTGGTTTTAGATGTTGTGGACCAGCTGGTTTTAGATGTTGTGGACCAGCTGGTTTTAGATGTTGTGGACCAGCTGGTTTTAGATGTTGTGGACCAGCTGGTTTTAGATGTTGTGGACCAGCTGGTTTTAGATGTTGTGGACCAGCTGGTTTTGGATGTTGTGGACCAGCTGGTTTTAGATGTTGTGGACCAGCTGGTTTTAGATGTTGTGGACCAGCTGGTTTTAGATGTTGTGGACCAGCTGGTTTTAGATGTTGTGGACCAGCTGGTTTTAGATGTTGTGGACCAGCTGGTTTTAGATGTTGTGGACCAGCTGGTTTTAGATGTTGTGGACCAGCTGGTTTTAGATGTTGTGGACCAGCTGGTTTTAGATGTTGTGGACCAGCTGGTTTTAGATGTTGTGGACCAGCTGGTTTTAGATGTTGTGGACCAGCTGGTTTTAGATGTTGTGGACCAGCTGGTTTTAGATGTTGTGGACCAGCTGGTTTTAGATGTTGTGGACCAGCTGGTTTTAGATGTTGTGGACCAGCTGGTTTTAGATGTTGTGGACCAGCTGGTTTTAGATGTTGTGGACCAGCTGGTTTTAGATGTTGTGGACCAGCTGGTTTTAGATGTTGTGGACCAGCTGGTTTTAGATGTTGTGGACCAGCTGGTTTTAGATGTTGTGGACCAGCTGGTTTTAGATGTTGTGGACCAGCTGGTTTTAGATGTTGTGGACCAGCTGGTTTTAGATGTTGTGGACCAGCTGGTTTTAGATGTTGTGGACCAGCTGGTTTTAGATGTTGTGGACCAGCTGGTTTTAGATGTTGTGGACCAGCTGGTTTTAGATGTTGTGGACCAGCTGGTTTTAGATGTTGTGGGTGGACCAGCTGGTTCTGGATTTTTGGGTTTCTCCTCTATGTTTTCTGGTCTTAGAACTTTTGAAGTTCTTTAGATTTCTCAGGGTTGTGCAGGTGCAGAGCCATATAAAGTGAGAGTTGCGACACTCCCATAGAGTTCCATTGTAAGAATGGAATGCGGAAGTCACGTGGGTCATGGAGGGGGCGATTTGTTCCATGGCTCTGGTTAAAGGAGAAATGAAAAGTGTTTTTAAGCTAATAGTAGTCTAATGAAAAGCATAAAATAAGCTTGTTGAGAAATTTTCACAAGTCAAAAATGTCATCCTAACTCAAATTTAGACTTTGCAAAGTGAAAAAATTCTCATCTGGTGTTTTTGACCCCCCTCCCCCTGCCTGCTCTCCGTCCCCTGAATATGACATAGGCAGTGCAATGGTCGTCCCTCATACAGTAATATTAGTGTGTGTATCTAGTTGTGGACAAAAAGATTTCAGTGTGTAGCAATTAGGGATGCAGCAAAAAAAATCTATTTTTTAAAGAATCAAGATTCTTAGTCCTGGCGATTCAGAATCGATTCTAAAAGCCCCAAAATCGATTTTAAAACTTTTTTTAAAATTTATATTGTATTTTTACCGCTCCTGTGCATTCGGCCGCTGTAGAATTTTGGCCGTGTAGGGCCACCGTAGTTAGTTAGCCAGGCAGCTCCCTGCTAGCAAGGAGGGAGACAGCATGTTTCAACTTGCTCCTTCATCTTTAAAAATCATTTTAGATCCTACTATGTTCTGGGGAAGACAGAGCTTAACAAGACATTGGTAACTGTTTCAGGACATTTTCAACACCCCCATTTCCACGTTAGCATACGGCGCTAGCATGCTAACGTTAGCATACGGCGCTAGCATGCTAACGTTAGCATACGGCGCTAGCATGCTAACGTTAGCATGCGGCGGCTAACGCACAGCTATTCGTATTTCCAGGATAGAAATGCCCATTAATGCACTAAATCACCAAACTGTTTTTGACAAACTAAAGTGATATCCTTCAGATTCAAAAAAGTCTTCTGCTTCCATTTTAAATGACAGACAGGAGGACAGTAATGATGGGTTTATAGCTTCAGTGTTATTGTAAGATAGCAAAGGAGGTCTTAATTGTGTCATAAAAGTGCGTCCAGAAAATGACTACAGAAATCACTGCACTTCAGCATGTAGCAGGAAAAATGTAAAAAACTATTTCTTTAAGCTACTGACTTGAAAAAAGCATACTAAGTATGTTTATGTGTGTTGTTTACTATATGAAATTCTTGTTATATCGATTTTTTCAGATTTGATTACATTTCTCCTTTAAAGTCTGAAGCTGCCTGCAGTAGCGCTCCGTCGCCGCCAGAGGGCGCAGCTCCACAAGGTTTCCATTGCCGTTGTTTGGAACGACTGACCGCCTGTCGGCGACATCAAAAGCCGTTTACGCATTGGCCAACCCTCCCCGGCTCTCCCAGCTTCTAACCCGGGTTCGGCGTCTTCGCATTTACCTTTTCCGCCCGGGATCCACCCTTGTTCTGGAACCATCCACCGTGGTTCTATCGGGCCGAGCCCGACAGAGCCAGTTTCACGTCATGTACTGCTCTCATTTGATTCGTTGTTTGCAGCAGGGGCGGGACTCATTCAAACAACCTCAGCGCGAGGGTTGAATTTCATTCAAATTTAACTACAGAAACGAGAAACCCCTAAAACAATTGTTAGCTGAATTAGTGTTTCTGAGTTAAATTTTTGTTAATAACTGATCACAAATCAGCTTATGTTACAACGTAAATAACACGAAGCGCACACCCATTTCCGCCTTTCAGCGCGACCTGAATGTCATTAAACAATAACTAATATTGTCTAACTGTTGCGCGCAGCCAGGGTTTTAAAATATAACGAATAATCTCTAACTTTTACGTGCAGCTAAAATGTTAAGAGGAGTGATTCCTATATGGGTAAGGTGGACACCTGAAAATCCAGTCCGCTGGTATAGCTCAAAGAGTTAATGCATTGTCGTTTTGACCCGGCGAAGCGGGTTCGCTTCCCGCCTGGGACAAAGTTATTTTACTTTTTTTTTTTTTATTGGAGTAAATAAAAAGGAGTTTGTTAACCAAACAAACTCCTTTTTATTTAAAAGAAAATGTGAATAAAGAAAAAAAAAGTAAAATAACTTTGTCCCAGGCGGGAAGCGAACCCGCTTCGCCGGGTCAAAACGACAATGCATTAACTCTTTGAGCTATACCAGCGGACTGGATTTTCAGGTGTCCACCTTACCCATATAGGAATCACTCCTCTTAACATTTTAGCTGCACGTAAAAGTTAGAGATTATTCGTTATATTTTAAAACCCTGGCTGCGCGCAACAGTTAGACAATATTAGTTATTGTTTAATGACATTCAGGTCGCGCTGAAAGGCGGAAATGGGTGTGCGCTTCGTGTTATTTACGTTGTAACATAAGCTGATTTGTGATCAGTTATTAACAAAAATTTAACTCAGAAACACTAATATATATATATCCAGCTAACAAATTTTTTTTTTGCCGAGTCTCCTCTCTTAAAACACGAACACTCCACCCACGTGAAGAGAGCACCCCACCCACTTCCAGAGAACTGCCCACCCACTTCAAGGCGGCTCTGCGGCAAATGCGTAATGAACGCGGGTGGCCCAGTGCCACCCAGGGGCGGCACGGGCCATTGAGGGCTGGCCAATGCGTAAACGGCTTTTAGCCGTTTAAGAGTGTCGGAACTCTCTATATATATGGCTCTGTGCAGGTGGTTAGAGGAGAGACAGACTCCTCCTCCTCACCTGTCTCTCCTCTTACCACCTGCACAACCTCCAACAACCGCCACCGGTGCTGTTGACAACCGGTGTCAGCAGAAATTGTGCTACTGTTAGTAGAAGACCACGAGGAGGGAAACGTGTCAGGAGACAGAGGAGAAGAGGAAAGTGAAGAATGTAGGACTGAGGGTTGCAACTCTAAATGTGGGGACAATGACAGGCAAAGGTAGAGAGCTGGCTGACATGATGCAGAGAAGGAAGGTAGATGTTTTATGTGTCCAAGAGACCAAGTGGAAGGGCAGCAAGGCCCGCAGCATTGGAGCAGGGTTCAAACTTTTCTGGTTCCAGTTCTAATAGACGGGCTCACAGTTTCTGGTTCCAGTTCTAATTGTATTACTAAAATAATGATAACAGAATATGATAGAAGTTGTCCAAAAATTGAAAAGTGGAAGCAGAACACTCCCATTCTCTTTTCACACTGATGCCTCAAACAAGGTGAAGATGAACCATGTTTTATTAATGATAGTTTTCTACAAATGGATACACCTGATATATACAAATAAAAACATGATAAAACTTTTACTTTACTTTACTACAAACATAATTATGCATACTTCTACACATGTTTAAAAAAATTCAACAGTTCATGGCGCCGCCACTGCACTCTACCCTTTTCCGGCTCAAGACCATGGCCTCGGATTTGGAGGAACTGATCCTCATCCCGGCCGCATCACACTCGGCTGCAAACCGCTCAGTGAAAGCTGTAGATCACGATCTGATGAAGCCAATAGGACCACATCATCTGCAAAAAGCAGAGAAGCGATTCTAAGGCCACCAAAACGGATCCTCTCAACACCTTGGCTGCACCTAGAAATTTTGTCCATAAAAGTTATGAACAGAATCGGTGACAAAGGGCAACCTTGGCGGAGTCCAACTCTCACTGGAAACGAGCCTGACTTACTGCCGGCAATGAGGACCAAGCTCTGACATCGGTTCTACAGGGATCCAACAGCCCGTATCAAAGGGCCTGGTACCCCATATTTCCGGAGTACCCCCCACAGGGCCCCTCAAGGGACGCAGTCGAATGCCTTCTCCAAGTCCACAAAGCACATGTAAACTGGTTGGGCAAACTCCCACGCACCCTCCAGGACCCTGCTGAGGGTGTAGAGCTGGTCCAGTGTTCCACGACCAGCACGAAAACCACACTGCTCCTCCTGAATCCGAGGTTCGACTATCCGATGGACCCTCCTCTCCAGAACCCCTGAATAGACCTTACCAGGGAGGCTTAAGAGTGTGATCCCCCTATAGTTGGAACACACCCTACGGTCCCCCTTTTTGAATAGGGGAACCACCACCCCAGTCTGCCAATCCAAGGGAACTGCCCCCGATGTCCACGCAATATTGCAGAGTCACGTAAGCCAACACAACCCCACAACATCCAGAGCCTTAAGGAACTCTGGGCGAATCTCATCCACCCCTGGGGCCCTGCCACTAAGGAGCTTTGTAACCACCTCATTGACCTCAGCACCAGAGATTGGAGAGCCCGACCCAAAGTCCTCAGGCTCCACTTCCTTAGTGGAAGACGTGCCAGTGGGATTGAGGTCTTCAAAGTATTCTGCCCACCGACTCACGACATCCCGAGTTGAGGTCAGCAGCATGCCACCCCTACTATAAATAGTGTTGGTGGTGTACCGCTTTCTTTCCTGAGACGCCGGATGGTGGACCAGAATCGACTAGAAGTCGTATGGAAGTCATTCTCCATGGCCTCTCCGAACTCCTCCCACGCCCAAGTTTTTGCCTCAGCAACCACCCGAGCCGCATGCCGTTTGGACTGCCGGTACCTATCAGCTGCTTCCGGGGTCCCACAGGCCAAAAAGGCCCAATAGGACTCCTTCTTCAGCCTGACAGCATCCCTCACCGCCGGTGTCCACCACCGGGTTCGAGGGTTGCCACCACGACAGGCACCAACAACCTTGCGGCCACAGCTCCGATAAGCTGCCTCGACAATAGAGGCGCGGAACATGGCCCACTCGGACTCAATGTCCCCCGCCTCCCTCGGAACGTGTTCAAAGCTCTCCCGGAGGTGGGAGTTAAAGCTCCATCTTACGGGAGACTCTGCCAGACGTTCCCAGCAGACCCTCACAATACGTTTGGGTCTGCCAGGTCTGACCGGCATCCTCCCCCACCATCGGAGCCAACTCACCACCAGGTAGTGGTCAGTTGACAGCTCCGCCCCTCTCTTCACCCGAGTGTCCAAGACATGCGGCCGCAGATCAGATGAGACGACAACAAAGTTGATCATCGAACTGCGACCTAGGGTGTCCTGGTGCCAAGAGCACATATGGACACCCTTATGCCTGAACATGGTGTTCGTTATGGACAATCCATGACGAGCACAGAAGTCCAACAACAGAACACCACTCGGGTTCAGATCAGGGGGGCCGTTCCTCCCAACCACACCCCTCCAGGTCTCACTGTCATTGCCCACGTGAGCGTTGAAGTCCCCCAGTAGAACAAGGGAGTCCCCAGGAGGCGCACTCTCCAATACCCCCTCCAAGGACTCCAAAAAGGGTGGGTAATCTGAGCTGCCGTTTGGTGCATAAGCACAAACAACAGTCAGAACTAATGGTGTCGAAATTAGCGCGTTAATTATTTGCGTTATTTTATTTATTATGACGCGTTAAAATAAAATAACGCAATGATTATTTTGAAAAGCTTCCCCCCGGATGCTAAATCTCACTTCCGGTTTCCGCTTGCTAACGCTGTTAGCGCATGCACTGTACCTGCACTCACATGCGATCACTGGACTTCTGCTAGCAATGATAACTATTTGGGTGTCACGGCTCACTTTATTGATGACAGCTGGAGCCTGCACTCCTTTGTTTTAACTGTGAGTAAATCTACCGAGCGCCAGGCATGCGCGCTGCACATCCAGGCGGCCGCACACGAATGGAACATTGAGAAAAAAACAACGCTCGGGACAGACGGTGAAATCCCCCTGCTTACAGAGGCTGAGCTTGGAGAGCTGAAAAAGTTGGAGGAGCTACCTGAGCCATGCAGGTACGGTTTTATTTCTTTTTCTTTGTTGATATTGGTTAAGTCAGTGGGTCATTTAAGCTGTGTAAATAAACAAACCAAGTATGTGTGTGTGTTAAAAAATAAAATATAATTCTTCTTTCTGCTCCCTTTTCATTCAGTGTTTTTCTTTTTGATGAATTTGCTTTTTTATTCTAAATGAATGAATAAATGAATTAAATTAAATAAAAGCTCTAATGAATTTTTTTTCAGTCAACCTTTACTTACACAGGTTAGTCTCAATGAGCCTCAAGGACTCATTTACAAGAGAGACCTGATTATTGTTTATTAATTTGTGTTTTCACAGGTATGTCACAGAAACTCTGGGTGGACAGAACTACATCTCCTGTTCTGTGGTGCTGCCTGCCTTCTGCCACCTGTTCAGAGTCATGGAGCCTTCAGATGATGATACTGTTGTAATGATATAAGGTGGCGTAAGGTATTTAAACACTTACAGGGCCACCATTATTGTAGAGATATAGGACTTACTGGTCAGTTTACTGACTTACCTATATTTCTAGATGCGCAGGTCTGAGCAGAGTTTATCTGCACAAACTGCCACCAATGCGCAAGTTCTTCCTTTTTCCGATACTAAATTGCTTTTACTGTAATTAGGAAAAATGTAATTTCACGAGAGACTTCAACTTATTTTGGTCTACCAGAAAATAGACCTTTTATTGAAATAATCATAAAAATTACATTAAACATTTGTATCGATATTAGCTCTGATTTAATAACTACGTTGACAAGAATTCAAATTAAAACAAACAGACAATTAGGAACTTAAACTGTTGGTACATTTACTTGACAGATTAAAAGCTTATGAAAAAAACATAAGGAGGAGTTTAGGAGGAAGAAGAAAGGAAATGGTTGAATCTTATCTTGAGATGTAAACCAGAGTGGCTCATCCTCTGTTTGGTTTCGGTTGGACATCCGTACCGTGATGAAACGACGTTTACCTTTGTGAAGATTTTCTTATCTCGACTCCAGTAAATTAGTCAAACCAGACGCGCATGCCTTGCTGCGTTTTACAGGCGACACTACTTTCATCCTGCCACGGTCTCGTGAGGTCTGCGGAAGCCTCCCAGAGTAATGTTATCAGCTCCGGTTTGGTTTCAAGATAACTTCCAGGAAAAGTTCACAGCTTGGAGCTGTGACCCTCAGATGGCTAACAGCTGGCGTGCTGTTTAAGCCTCGCTGAAGACGTGGGCCTTTGACTGATGGCCGGGACGTACATCAGCTTGGAGGAAGACGTATGCCTCTTCCATTCTCCCAGAGAACTCACTAGTTGATCTCGTGGTTCCCTTTGCACTCCAAGAATCAACAGGAAGTGTCCCTTAAGAAGGGGGTGTGACTTTGTCACATACTTCCTGCTGATTGGTTGTCGTACCCCTAGAGAGGGTGTGACTTTGCAAGTGAGTGAGTTTGAGTGACAGATGATAGGGTAGACATAAACAAAGAAACATGCGTCAGCAGATGCAGGTGCATGTGAACAAGCCATGTAATTTGTTTTGAGAACAGATTCATTGTTTTTAGAAAGGACGGGAGACAGAAAGCAAGCTATGTCTAGCACTTTTCCTTCGTTCCAAAAACAGTTCAAACAAATACGAAGGATTGTTCATTCAACTTTAAGACAGTTATTCTGCATAGAGCAGACAGTTTAGAGCAAGATCATTCTGAGATGTTCTCTTAACTTTGGCATATTTAAAATATACCAGCTTAGTAAAATCATCATTAAATGACAAAAATATACTGTTGATCAATTCTGAATTAACACACATTAAAGAGAAAGTTCAATCTGATTAATTGGTGTCCATTAATTCATAATAATTGTAAAAAATAGTGTCCTTGAGAGCTTCAAGAAGGTGTAGCACTGAGAGTTTCAGAGAGATGCAGAGAGGTGTACTTAAAGGTCAAGCCTAAAATATCAGAGGTTAGGTGTATCACTACAGTCCCCCTTTTTGGAAGTCATCGCCTGTCCTTGGAGATGAGTTCCAACACGAAAGGATACCACCGAATGTCTCTGACCTCTATGTAATCCAGCAAGTGGAAAAAAAAAGTCAAAAAAAAGTTCAAAATTATACTCCCATAATGTTTTTGGAAATTCCATACTGTTCGTAGGTAATCCCATTGCGGTAAGCTTTCAATCCTTTGGAAAACATAGTCTGTTAACCCATGGAAAACTGAGTCTGTGATCCCTTGGAAACAAAGTCTTATAATCCACAACGGTAAATCCACAACGATGGGGGTTATTGATTTCATCAGCAAGAATGGTTTTTAATCAGCATGTAGAGGGGATCCCTCGATTGAAGCAGAGGAGGCGGCCCTTGGATGAAGGTTGAAGACCAACGTTGGATCAGCAGGTCCCCACATCGAAGGTTGCAGGCTGGATGGCTTCCAGTCGGTGCCACCCTGGTTCAATGTGTCATGCAATTATGTGGTTTTAGGTGGGCTTATGATTGGGATTCTACATTAAGCCTTACCTATATGCACCTGGTATGTAAGCTATCATGGATTAGATCAGCTACAATTACCAATTAAGGGGTGGATCAATGCTGTAAAAATCAGATATAGGGATCTATACCTATAGAAATGTGGAGGGCTTCTGTAACGAAGGCCTCTTCTTTCAAACTATTCCTCCATTCATTATTTAGTTTAGGTTAAACTAAAATAAAAAATGAAAACTAGTTTGGTCTAAATGTCTGTTGTCTTTTAGACGAACGACGCAAGATTTGGTATTCCCTATAAATTTTGAAGTCTATGGCGAGACTCATCAAAATGAATAGATCTAGAATAGAGACGATCGAATCGGTTCTATCTAAATGATTGGGAGATCAGTGTAGATTATCAGAGTCAGAGAGTCTTTATTGTCATTTGCACCGCATGTGGTACATGTGATGAAAACGAGATTATGTACACGAGGTCCCAGTTACATCCAACAACAAATGAAAGAGAACAACAGTAATAACATCTAGAACTAATTAAGAAAAACATCAACTAGTAATACACTAAGCCTAATATACCATACCATACCATACCATTTTATTTATAAAGCACTTTAAACAGGAACAAGTCCACACCAAAGTGCTGGACAAACAAACACGCAACAGGCAACACAGACAATGAAGTACAACACGAAAAACATAAAAACATTGCAGATCATAAATCAAACGATCCAATACAAATCAGCTGGCATTGAATAATAATAATAATAATTAATTCAATTTATAACGCACTTTTCATTACTGAAAATCTCAAAGTGCTACACATACTTCCGCTCTCGGCAGGGACTGGTCGCATCTCCTTTTGCTCCTACATCTCCCTGCATTCCCTCCCCCGCTTCTGCATTTGTCTCGTCTATAACTCTTCAGCGCTCGCTCGAACCAATTTGGAATGGAATTATGTGCGTGGACTGTCTTCTGGGCTATTTCACTTATCGATTCTATCGACAACAAAAATTTCTGCGAAGCGCACCGGCCAGGGAGAGCCAGGGCGCCCTATCGACACGCAGGCGGTGAGCTGCATTATGGACTCTATGAGCAGGCTAATGCAACTGTCCGCTCTTTCTGTCGGGGACGTGGAATCTCTGTGATTTATTGGGACACCGGTGGCTCATGCCACTGAAGGGCTGAGGGGGACCGCGGCGATTGGCGTGCTGACGAGGACCTCCGCTCAGCGAAAATGCTTTGATCCAGGCTATGAAGGACCTTCCCAGCTGTTGTGCGGGCTGAGTCACACGGTGAGAGAAGCGGTGGCTGCCGCGGACCTGCAGTGTGAACTGTGGACTCGTTTACAGCCGCTCGGATTAAAACAGGGCACATACGGAAGGATCTTTTAGCTCGGAACCTGACACGAATTCGGCGATTTGGACCCAGAAAACAGAACCTGGACTTAAAGACCGCAGTAAAAGAACACTGTGGTCTGACTGGAAAATAAAGCAACTAATCTAATCTGGCCTCTGGCCTTGGACTGTTGAAGGCTACAAATCTTCTCCTAGACTGGGAGCTGAAGGAACCCGCTACCCTCCTACCCCTCCCCCGAGAGGTTTCTGTGTGCATTCTTGGTTTGAGCCGAGCTCTGAGACCAGCGAACTGTTTCTTATCTAGAATTGTTACACACAGACTGTTTCCTCCCGCCTGCCGTCATAAATGCATCTTGTCCTGTAACTAAATGTGCTTTATTTGATATGGTTTTTACTGGATCACGCGGTGTCTTGAAGACAAAACGTGATTCATCTTTTTTTAATATCAACGCTGTAAACCCCGTGTCTTATCCTGTTTTCCTATCTTTGACCTTCATCTGGGGACAGATGGGTAGGCCGCGCTAAGAACATATCGATAAAATATGTTTTGTTCAGCTGCAGCTTGTTACACTAATCTCTCTCCTGGATGACTGTAATTACATACTTACGCTGTATCGGTGGAAATTGATGCAATGTCAATAAACCTATCTTGTATCTTGTATCTTGTATCTTGTATATATTGAATGCTACACACATTCATAAACCGGTGGCGGCAGACTACCATGCAAGGTGCTTTCCAGTCCTACCGGGAGCAACTCAGGGTTAAGTGTCTTGCCCAAGGACACAACGACACATGGAGCGGGTCCCGGGAGTCGAACCGCCAACTTTCCGATCGGGAGACGACTGCCATTACCACTACACCACAGCCGCCCTGTGGAAAGCGATGGAGTAGTAGTGAGTTTCTAACCGGGATTTGAAAACCGAGAGGGAGGGGGCCTGTTTGATGAGCAGCGGTAACTCGTTCCAGAGTCTTGGGCCTGCTACAGAGAACGCCCTGTCACCCCTGCGCTTAAGGCGAGTTTCTGGAACTATTAAGAGTACCTGATCCTCTGACCTCAAAGCACGTGGAGGGACATATGGGTGTATCAGATCCGAGAGATAGGCGGGGGCGAGACTGTTCAGCGATTTGTAGACATACATGAGAATTTTGAATTGGATTCGAAGATGAACCGGTAGCCAGTGAAGGGAGGCCAAGACTGGTGTAATGTGCTCTCTTTTGCGTGTGCTGGTTAAAAATCGGGCAGCTGCGTTCTGAACCAGTTGTAATCGTGCAATGGTGGCTTGACTGACGCCAAACAGAAGTGAATTGCAGTAATCGAGCCTAGATGTAATGAATGCGTGAATCACTGTCTCCAGGTGCTTTTTGGATAATATGGGCTTCAGCTTAGACAGACGCCTCAGCTGGAAAAAACAGGATTTGACGATCATGTTTACATGACTGTTGAGTTTCATGGAAGGATCCATTATCACTCCCAGATTTTTGACTTTTTGTTTTTCGGACAGGGGTAGAGCAGACAGGTCAATGCAGTGGTTTGAGGTTGTGTCATTGGGAAGGAACAATATGGCTTCAGACTTCTTATCATTGAAGCTTAAGAAATTTAAAGCCATCCAGTCCCTGATGTCAGCCAGGCAGTCGAGCAGAGGTTGAATAGAGCCTGTACCATTTTGTCTTAGGGGGAAGTAGATTTGACAGTCATCAGCGTAGAAGTGGAAAGGTATATTGTGTTTCCGGAAAATAGCACCGAGTGGCAGCAGGTATAAGGAGAACAAGAGAGGACCCAGGATGGACCCCTGCGGAACCCCCCATTTAAGAGCCGCCACTGCAGAAGTAAAATCATTGATGGACACACAAAAAGACCTGTCAGAGAGGTAGGATCTGAACCAGTTTAGGGCTGATCCTGAGATGCCCACCCACTGCTCCAACCTAGCAATGAGGATCTCATGGTCGATGGTGTCGAAAGCGGATGTGAGGTCCAATAGGACAAGCAGCACAGAGTCACCAGTATCTGTGGATAGAAAGATGTCGTTAAAAACCTTCAGTAGGGCAGTCTCAGTGCTGTGGAGAGATTTGAAGCCAGACTGGAAAAGCTCGGGGATAGCGTGATCCTCCAGGAAGCACTTTAGTTGGGACTCAACTATTTTCTCTAGAAGTTTAGAAACAAATGGGAGTCTGGAGACAGGCCTGAAATTGGATAATACTGACGGGTCGAGGTTTGGTTTTTTCAGGAGGGGTTGAACAGCAGCATGTTTTAATGATTTTGGCACCACACCCGGTAATATAGTGGGAATAAACAGCAGCACGGACATGAGTTTGTATGAGCAGATGGTCAAAGATGAACACAGATGAACACAGCAACAAGAAAACAGATCAGCATCAGTATGATGTGATATTTTGCAGTGTTTATTTTTTATTTTATTTTTATTTATTCATGAGTCTAACAGCCTCAGGGTAGAAGCTGTTCCTCAGTCTAGTGGTTCTACACTTGATGCTCCTCAACCTCCGTCCTGAGGGGAGTGGGGCAAAGAGTGAGTGTGCTGGATGAGTGAGGTCTTTCATGATGCAGGTGGCTCTTTTCCTGCATCTGGAGGTATAAATGTCTGTGATTGTGGGGAGACTGACTCCAACAGACTTCTGTGCAGCCTTCACCACTCTCTGCAGAGCTTTCCTCTCTTCAACTGTGCAGCCTCCATGCCACACGTTGATGCTGGAGCACAGGATGCTCTCCACTGCACACCTGTAGAAGGAGGTGAGGACTGGGCTGCTCAGACCAGCTCGTCTCAGCCGTCTGAGGAAGTAGAGTCTCTGATGACCTATTATAGTACCTTAAGTAGTATTGATCTACAATGACTCTTCAAAGATTGAGATCTTTAACAAAATGAACAGCATGTTGGCATAGTTAAATCCATTTAAGTCTTCAACTAATCAACAATCAAAACCTCTTTTGGCTGGGAGTGTTCAGAAAACAATAACAACTTCAATAACAACAAAAGTAGCAATTAAGCAACTAAAAACAACGTTTCACTACAACAAACTCACTCTGGTCGTCAGATTCCAACGTGTCACACACAAGAAAAACAGTTCTTAGCTTTATAACCGATGTCAATTAAATCCTGCAGATTTAAACGGTTGTTAAGGTTAGTTTTTGTTGTGGGTTTTATGCTTAGCGTTTCTAAGTTCTAGTTGGAACGGTTTCTTTTCGCAACTAGTATAGTTTAAACTGTTTAGTTTATTTACTATCCTGTGCTTGGACGACCTTGTTTTCCCATGAAGTCTGTGAGTTTGCGAGATCTTTGTCGTTTGTGGGGTTATTGAAATCTTTGTCCTTGACATGGGCATGACCTAACATCACCCCCCTGTGGTCATGAGGGACCACGCACACGGGTGTGGACGTCCGTCCATGGGCACGAGTTAGGATGCCATTGTTTAGTTTAAGCTGTTCGCGCAGTTTATTGGGAACCTTGTACAGGAACCTTATAGGTTTCGGCCAACGTACCTCTGTACGTTTACCTCTTTCTGCGTAATTCAGGTGTGTCACAACTGTTGGCGCCGTCGCAAGTGTGTCTGACTGGTCAAACTGCGACGTATCACTGCCGCTGTGATGTACGTCTTCCCACTTCATGACTGAGGAGGTGCTCTTTGAGTCTGTAAGAACTATGTCATTGCTGAGTAGTGTAGTGGACCTACCCAGGGTCAAATTAAGGTTTTTGAACTGTCCAGTGATGACCTTTACTGACCTCTCAGTAAAGCAAGACATTTACTACAAAATTATTCATTTAGCTATAATCTGATAACATAGTCACCAATAAGAGACTATTTCTATCTTTGATTTTAGGCTGATGTGATCAAAAGAATAATTTTATTTGTAAGAGCATCAGTACATTTTAATGTCAGATAAATCAAATACTCTGCTTAATTCAAAATGTTGTACATGGAGGATTTCTCCTCTCCTCTCGAACTTGCATGTGAAGATAAAAGGAACACTTTATCTCATTCATTTTAGCTTGAGCTCAGGACAATCTAGACACCCAAAGACTTTTGTTTTTGTCCTATTTAATAATCAAGCTATTATCATTAATAGGTCCCATATGTGATGCTTAATGACGTTGTTTTAATCAAACCAACAGTATTTTGTTAAAGTGTTAAAGCAAAGGAATCAGTTTTATCATAAAATGCTGACATCTGAAACTAACACTTTATCTTTCTGACAAACTAATCTTTTGACCCCCTTTCAACATGTTGATGTCATCCTCACATCAACTTATGATGCCATTCGGCCAATCAGAAAGAACACATTTTCTGGGTCACGTCTCAGTTAAAACCTTCACATCTTACTTTCTCTAGGAAGTCTGCTGGAGTAAGCCTCAAACCATGGTCTTCTCCAAAGAACTGATGATCGTCTAGTCACACGCTAAGGACACGTCATTCAGTTAAAGACTTATAACATGCCAAGTTATAAGCCATCTTCAACAGCTGAAAAGCTCTCTTTTATTGACATTCCTTTAAGGAACGTCTTATCTTGAACAACAGCACCAGGAGCTGCCGTTACTTCGGTTCGAGTCAAGGCGCACGTCTGGAGACGCTGAGAATGGTAAACGAACTGACCAAACTGGACCGAGGGAGACTGACCATCTTCACGAGGTAACAAGTCGTCAAATGCTTTGCCAAGGGTACCAACGTGTAGCTTTAATCGGCCGGAGAACTGCCATGTTTCTGGTTAAACACATCAAGATAACTCCCTAAAACTCTTAACTTTTCTTCCTCCATAAATCTTTCCTATTTCTTTTCCCTCTCAACCTAAGCTGGAAACTATATATTTTAAGCTGAAATGCCCACAGACTAAATATGTTAACATCCAATATTTATGTCTGTTGTGTTATGATTCAAGTGTGCTGACGTATTAATTTGAAAGAAAGTGAAATCATGTCAATCAAGTGTAATGGTGTTAATTTAGTTGATTTATTTTAAATAAATGATAGTGTCTCTTTGACATATCAAACTAAGTTAACGTCTTTGTCACTTAATGGCTTTGTGTATTTATCCATCATAAAGATCACAGAAATATTGGGTAAACTGAAAAAGAACAGAATCCGTGAATTTACTATTCAATCTGAATAAGTAGATTAATTAAGGATAAAAAGGAGATCAGTATTAATATTGTCCTCCTCATATTACTACATTGGTGGCCCGTGAACAGGTCTCTGAAAAGTTTAATATTTAATATTTCTGTACTTTGAATGTTGGCATAATTTTGTCCAAGTTTTTAGACTCTGAAAACGATAGTTTTTTGGCTGGAAAAGTGTGTCAAGCTGCAGGAAACTGCTGGTTAATGTCACTTGTAGCTGAGGAATTGTCTTTACTCAACTTTTAAACGTTTGTTGAAGTTTTTGGGTTAAAATTTGATGTCGCTGTGTGGTTCTGGTTCTGAGTCGTTTGGACTCTTTGCTGACGTGTGTCACAGATAAAAGCGCATCTAGGCATCATCTGGGCAGCACGGTGGCACAACTGGTAGAGCTGTTGCCTCTCAGCGAGAAGGTTGCCGGTTCAAATCCCGGTCCGGGGCCTTTCTGGGTGGAGTTTGCATGTTCTCCCCGTGCATGCGTGGGTTTCCTCCGGGTACTCCGGTTTCCTCCCACAGACCAAAAAACATGCTTGTTAGGCTGATTGGTGACTCTAAATTGACCCTAGGTGTGAGTGTGAGAGTGGATGGTTGTTTGGTGTGAGTGAGACAGGTCCCTCTTGTAAATGAGTCCCCGTGACTCAACGAGGCTAGCCTGTATAAATAAAGGTTGAATGAATGAATGAATGAATCTACGTTTGACCGCCGTGTCAAAACTGTGCCTATAAGAGCTTCATAGTTCATCTGAAAATTGCCGTCGAGTTGTATCGTTACATTTTAAGCAGGAATAATAGCATCTTGTACTGTAGTCTGAAGCTGTCGGATCTGGTTCTGACCCGGTCCAGTTAGCTCTGACGTGTTGCTGCAGATACGGTAAAAAGTCCGTGTTGGCGACATTTGTCTTGCTATTTTTACTGGGCGCAGCTTGGTAAAACTGTTCTGATGTGAAACGATTCGTTCACGGAATTTTTGTGGTGAATTTTAGCGTTTTATGAGTTGAAAAAGAGTCTAGGTTTGATAAGCTATATGCTGACGCTACGTTCATAACATCTGTTGTCATGCTGTGGTTGGTTCAAGGTGATCACGTGATACGCAGTTGATCGTCAAATTTCAGTTTTGTTCACACAATTCTGACAGATTATCTGGCTTGTTTCGTTTTTAGGCATAAAATATCGTCAGAAACTGTTTAACCGCGGTGTTTTGAGATATTTAAAGGGGTTTTAGAGCGTTTAGACGTCGGGAGAACTCAAACGTCCGACTGCACGTACGTCCCTAAATGCAACACGACCGACACGTCAAGTTGACGTGTCAACGGAAGTGACGTGACCCAGATAGAGAAAAAAAGGAAAAAGATCGTTTTTTATGTATCTAAAAGTTCACAGAACTTGTTCTAAACATTTTAAACAAATCCATTCGTTTCTTAAATGAACGTTTGTTTAGGCGATTGTCACATCCAGGCTAAAACTCATCCAAAAAGTTGATTTTTCACCGTGTTCGTTTTCCAGCTAACGGAATTGGCGGTAGTCAACGTGGCCTTAGAGCCAACAGCGCCTTTATAGCGGCCAGAATGAGTAATTACAGTCACATTGTGGTAAATTTCAGCTTTGAAAACCTGCAATCTGCTGGTTTAAAAGTATGAGAACAAGAAACATTTACACAGAATAGATGCTAAACTCTCTGCGTTTAATTCAAAACAACATCTTTTAAAGTTATTCTGTGCACTCCAGTTTATTTTAAATGAAAAGTTTAAAATAACAAACAAAAAGCATCTGCTGACTTGATTTTCACAAAAATCAATAGCAGAACAAATTTGAGGATGTCAAATAACAACAAATTAATAAAAATCACTGATTTTTATTTGGAATAACATCTGTAATGTTATGTTGAGCATACAAAAACTCCAGTTTATTTTAAATAGAAATCCTATTTTCACTCCTGATAACTGTCAAAATACAGCAAAACAGTTTAGCCAAACTGCAATACATCTTTTTAAGGCATGATGGAGCAGCTTCCTGGGAACATTTTAGTGTGAATATTGTATTTATTTCAAATCTTTTAAAAAGTTTTTGAGTAAGTAAAACGAAAATCATGCTTGTGTTGGTTAGTAACTGTTGTTAAAAAATAAGTTATATTTAAAGTTAACACTGCTTGCATTTAACTTTTACAGGTTCATTAAGGGTAAGTCCTGAAAGAAGGTACCTATGAATAGCAATACTTATTACACGGTGAAACACTTATACCACACAGCTGGTTAGTTTGATTGACTCAATGCCACATTTAAAAGTGAAGATTTATTTGCACACATTAAAATACGAACTGTCTTATTGATTTCACAAAAATCAAAACAAAGATGGAAGTTCAAGAAGGTGCGCGTCCAAGGCTCATACAGTATGTGCCTCTAGTAGACTCATACATCAAAGGATCCGAAGAGGGACCCCGAAGCCGAGGACCTGCTCCCCCTGCACCTCGCACAGAGAGAAAATCTCTCTCATTGTGTGGTGACTACTTAGCTGCCCGAAATGTCTTGCAGGAAAAAGATGAACATCCTTTGCATTTCTTTGACAGGATTTTCAAGGCGTATGCAGGCGACATAATGGAACCGGGACTTGAAGAGCAGACGCTTTTCAAATCTGTTTTCAGAAATAATCTAATCTCTGATATTAGATTCAAGTTGCCATTGTACACCTGGTGTCAATTAGAAGTAACATCTTTGGATGAAATTATACAGGGTGCTGTAACTGCTTTTGAGGCTCACATGCAAAGCAAAACACCCTCTGAGGTGTGCCCAGGTCAAAAGGTCGTATCCCAGTCGCTAAAAATAGAAGAGGTTCTCTCTCCTATAGAAAGCGAGAATAAACGCTGTCGTATCAAAGGCCCTCTGACCTCAGAGGAGATGGAGAACATACGTCGGTTGTTAGAAAGGTTGGATAATGCAAGCAAGAATAAACAAGATTTTAAAACTGACAAACAACGAAAGGTTGGTGCCAGCTGGAACAGTGACTCACAATGGTTTAAAGGGAGCCCCGCTCCTAAAGCACCTCAGATTGAAGAATCTGAGACAAGCAACGAACCACAAAAGGTAGGTGTTCACTCTTTAAGAGACCCAAAATGGTTCCGAACGAACCAGGTGGGTGAAAACCAAGGTCTACCGGTGGGTGAACTTCAAAAGAAATTGAAGTATGAGGACCTAAACTCATGTAACAATGCGTGGTCCCAACAGAAACCCCTGAGCCTCGGAACTGCACCTCCCGCGCCTCGAACGGAACAGTTCGAGACATGCAAAGTGTCACGAATGTCCCAGAAAAATGGCCCAACACCTCTATGCTCGGAAGAGACAGAGGAAGTAAGTAGTTTGTTAGTAGATTTTAATGTTACAGTGCTTGACCAACCTGATACAATGAGTGGCGTTATCATTGATAATGACACTATCAACACTGACCTACCTGGAGCGATGTGTAGCACTACCTTTCACAAAAACTCAGAGCACACAGTTAACATTAATAACATCGACACAGATGCCACAGATGTTGAAAATAAAGATGCTGACAGCAAACAGAATGCTGACAGTCAACAAGATCCTGAAGGTCATGACACGGTCTGTCTAACAGATGGTACCGCAGGAGGCACGGATGACTCCCCAACCGAGAGCACAAGCCCGGTAAGTGAACCTTCAAATACAGGTGAGGCAGAAGAGACACAACAGTTGGACCAGACTCTGGCCCAACATGCGAACCTCCTCTGTGAGCTAAAACAATCAGCACTCACTGAACACTACCTACCACAGGTAGAAGAAGGTGTGGAGATCCACGGATCCTACACCGAAGACGCTGTACTGTCCTCTGGGACAGATAAATCGGCAATCAGCCAAGCTTTCGATGAAACCTTGGTTCAAGAGCATTTGAGTCTAGAACTAATCAGAAATGACACAGTTTCTACAGACTCAAAGAGCCCCTCTTCAGACAAAGGGGGGAAACGCTCGCACACCAACAACAGTGACCCGTCGCAGTCTGAACAATCAGACACACCTGCGACTGTGCCGACAGTTGTGACACACCTGAATTACACAGAAAGAGGTAAACGTAAGAAGAAACGTTGGCCGATACCTAAAAGGTTCCTGTGTACTGTCTACTCTCAGCTGCGAAAACAGCTTAAACTAAACATTGGCATCCTAACTTGTGCCCATGGACGGACGTCCTCACCTGTGTTCGTGGTCCCCCATGACCTCAGGGGGGTGATGTTAGGTCATGCCCAAGACAAAGACAAAGATTTCAATGACTCCACAAAAGACAAAGATCTCACAAACTCACCGACTTCATGGGATAATAAGGTCGTCCAAACACAAGTTAGTAAATAAACTAATCAGGTTTAAACTACCGTATTTCCCACCCTATAAGTCGCATTGTCCAATTTGAACTTAGAAACGCTAAGCCTAAAACCCACAACAAAAACTAACCTTAACAACCGTTTAAATCCACGAGATTTAATTTGACCTCGGTCATAAAGTTGAGACCTGTTTTTCTTGTGTGTTGCACTTTGGAATCTGACGACAAGAGTGTGTCGAAGCAGTGAAACGTTGTTTCCTTGTTGTTTAGTCATTACTGTTGTCATTAGTTGAGATATTTGTTTGGTTCTGA
>JBBPBX010011216.1:33279-49346 GCA_038048925.1 Garcialebias charrua | reverse complement strand
TAAGACAAGAAAGTTCATTCTCAATAGTCCAGGTATCAAATCCGCTCATTCTCAATCAGTTCATCTGGACAGTTTCTTTTTAGTAGAAACGTTTCACCCTCACTCCAGAGGGCTTCGTCAGTCAGAGTAGTCCCAAGCACACTGAAGTTAACCCACCAAGTAAACAACTTAAGTGGACCAACCAGTTTGCTGTAGCCAAGATGGTTTCTGGGGGCTGTCCTGTCCCTCGTCGACTCCTCCCAAGGAGGAGTCGACCTCCCAAGGAGGAGTCGACCAAGATGGTTTCTGGGGGCTGTCCAGTCGAGACCATCTTGGTCGACGACGAGGGACAGGACAGCCCCCAGAAACCATCTTGGCTACAGCAAACTGGTTGGTCCACTTAAGTTGTTTACTTGGTGGGGTAACTTCAGTGTGCTTGGGACTACTCTGACTGACGAAGCCCTCTGGAGTGAGGGTGAAACGTTTCTACCAAAAAGAAACTGTCCAGATGAACTGATTGAGAATGAGTGGATGCAGGTAGAAGTATGCTTCTAGAATAGAACAGAATGGAATAGATATTGTATTAATCCCTGTAAGGATGGCTCTCTCTGTTGATCAGTCTCCATCCCTACACCTTCTGGTTCCCATGTCAACGCTTTCAGGTGTTTATGATTTAGTTTGATTACTGCATGTTTATTAGTCAGCATTCTTGTGTGTTTCATTGTCGGGCCATCGTCTGTGTTCCCTGGTGTCTTGTCTCATGGTTCCTGGTTCTCATCGTCAGGTTTTGTAAGTACTGCCACGTTAGTATCTTCATTTTGTATATTAAAGTGTTTATTTTACTCCTCGTACATCTGAGTCTTGCTTGCACCACTGGATTCACCTTGACAAGCACACACTTATTATGACAGTATGGCCCGACCAAAAGAATGTGAATCCAGCAAGCGTAAGACCGGATCTACTCGGGAGCTGAAAGAAACGGCTCCAGTTTATGAGGAAGCAGCCGTAGTTCGAGTAAGCGAGTTCTGGACCAAACCCGTCTGGATCCGCCACAGACCGGGATTGGAGATCCTTCCTTCTCCACTTTTAGTGGTGGCACGAGAGAGAAGGAAGCGCAGTGACGGCCACAAAGAGCCGGCTCCTTCCTACACTCCCTCACGAGCGTATTCACTTTGGTCCGTTTCCGATGACTCCGAACCAGAGGAGTTTTGGCCCGATCCAGTTCCTGGTTAACTTCACCATCGGAGAAAGCACCGGACCAAAAGTATGGACATTTCCGGGTTTCAATCCCCTCCTCCTACAGCGTCTCTTCTCAGGCTGTCAGAAGAGCCGGGGAGAATTTTGAAGGGGGAGGGGGGGAGTACCATAGTCCGTGATTGTCTCCCTGTCACACGGGCTCTGAAGTCTCAGGAGAGACTTGCGCAGGGAGAGTGGGGTACCAGTGCCCCCGCACATCTGCAGGACTCACAGAGGAGGAGTCTGCAGGACACACAGATGAGGAGCCATGGAGACTCTCACTTTCACAGAGAGAGGAGTGTGTGAGCCCCCGCTCTTCTGAGGAGTGGACAGATCTCTCCTCGACCACAAGGGGCTCTGTTGGACTAGAACATGAGGTCACTGTTACTTTTCAACAGCTCCAGAGACTTTTTGACTCTGCTGCCTCCAGCTCTAGTCCTCTGTATAAATATAACACATATTTGATTATGGAGAACCTATTAATGTCTCGACCCAGCCTTCTACAGAACCCTGACCTCGCACTACTATTAAAGTTAGCCAGGGCTCTTAAAACAGAGTATAAAGATTTTTCTGACTCTCACCCTCTTTGTGCTTCTGCTAAGTTTCCAACGCCTACTGAGAGCACTGTCCCTCCAGTATCTACAGAGGGTGCCGTTCTTCAAGTGCCTACAGAGGGTGCTATTCTTCAAGCACCTACAGAGGGTGCTGTTCCCCCAGCGCCTACAGAGGATGCTATGCCACCAGCATCTATAGCGAATTGTCACGTCTACAGCACCAAGTAGGCGTTGGTGGGACTGCTCTGGAGTGGTTTAGGTCCTATCTGGCTGAAAGAACATTTTTTGTAAAAATTGCTGTGTTTGAATCATTTTCTGCTCCTTTGTCATGTGGCGTGCCTCAGGGATCAATTTTAGGGCCTTTGCTTTTTTCTTTATATCTGCTTCCTCTAGGATCGATTTTTAGAAAACATGGCATCTCCTTTCATTGCTACGCTGATGATTGCCAAATCTATGTGCCTTTGAGTCGAGTTGATGCCTGGTCCATTAAACCTCTTTTATCGTGTCTCGAGGATCTTAAAGCTTGGATGGCCCTAAACTTTCTGCACTTTAATGAAAAAAAGACTGAGGTACTTGTTTTTGGACCTAGTGGAGCTTGTTCGAGCCCTCCAGTTGACTTATGCCATTTTTCCACCGGTCAGCTCGGGTCGGTTATTGCGCAATATGTGCGTCGCAGACACCCACTTTACGCCATTTCCACCAGATATTCCGAGCTGCCCCGCTCCAGATTTCTGGTCTCGTTTCTGAGCAGTGACTACTCGCGCTGATACGCGCCGGGAGGAGGAATGTGTGGAATGTGTGTGAATGAACTGTTGCGAGGGAGCGAACACGGAAGTACTGTAAATGATTAACACGGTAAAAACAATTATTTGTTTTTAAAATTATAGCAAAGATGGGTCTTCAGCTGAACGTGTCCTTAATAAATTCAGGTAGTGTTCAAAACTGCAGGATTTTAAAAACTAGGATCGCCACGTGCATGCGCGTGCACGCGAGTGCGTGCGCGCGGCTGTATTTCCTTAAAATGTAGCTAAATAAACAGATATAAAAATATTTTTCTTAGCTGACTTTAGCACGAGTGTTCCTGAGCTGAACAGCTCCTTAATAATGTCACGTAGTGGTCAAATCTGTAGGATCGTCACGTGCACGCGCGCGCAAGTCGGGAGGCTATATTTCATTAAAATGTAGCTGAATAAACAGATATAAAAATATATTTCATAGCTGACTGTTTAGCACGAGTGTCCCTGAGTTTAACAGCTCCTTAATAATGTCACGTAGTGGTCAAATCTGCTGCATTTAAATTGTTTTGTTTTGACTTCTTCCAAACCTCAGAAAATAAATTGTAAAAAATTGAATTTTGTTTAAAATAACTCCAACAGGTTATTGTTTGTATATGAACATTTTGTGATTACATTCTGTTAGTAAAAAAAAAAAAAGTGCACAGAAGGGGTACAAAAAAGCTGTGGAAACAGAACTAGATGTGACCCGACCCGAATTGAGCCTATCTGAGCTGATCTGATCCGACCCAAGCCGAGCCGAGCTGTGGAAAAGGGGCATTAGACCACCTGACAATGTATGTAAAATCTACAGTTACAAACCTTGGTTTTAAGATGGACTGTGATTTTAAGCTTGAGGGACTGAGAGAAACACAATTTCGGTCCTGTGTATGTCCTGTACATATTGCAGTTCTGACAATAAAGTTGACTTTGACTTTGACTTTGAAATAAGGGCCACAGTAAAGTCTGTTTTTTATCATTTGAGAAAATTAGCAAAGGTGAAACCTATTTTTTCACGGCAACAGTTCGAAACAGTAATCCATGCCTTCATTTCATCACGGCTGGATTACTGTAATTCTCTCTATCTCGGAGTCAGCCAGTCCTCACTTGCACGTCTGCTGCTGGTGCAAAATGCTGCTGCACAACTTTTAACTGGAACACGCAAAAGAGAGCAAATCACACCTGTCCTGGCTTCTCCCCACTGGCTGCCTGTGTATTTTAGAGTTCATTTTAAAATTCTTTGGTTTGTTTTTAAGGTTTTAAACAGCCTGGCTCCCCCTTATTTGGCAGAGCTTCTACAACATTACACTCCATCCCGGTCACTCAGGTCTGCTGACCAGCTGCTCCTGGTCATTCCAAAGAGTAAGAGGAAGCTTCGAGGAGACAGGGCCTTCTCGGTTAGTGCCCCTAAGTTATGGAATGCTCTGCCTTTACACATTCGATAGGCCACCTCACTGTCCATTTTTAAAACCCGTTTGAAAACTCATCTTTACTCATTGTCCTTCAACTCAACTGAGACTGGATTTTACTTCATTTTTATTGAATCTGGAGAGCTGGTGCAAAGAGAACAACCTTCACATGAATGTGAAGAAGACGAAGGAGATGATTGTGGACTTCAGAAGGAACAAACACACCCACACCCCACTGTATATAGGTGGATCTGCGGTGGAGGTGGTCTCCAGTTACAAGTACCTGGGTGTACACTTGAATGATAACCTCAGCTGGAGCAATAACACCACCAGCCTGATCAAGAAAGGTCATCAGAGACTCTACTTCCTCAGACGGCTGAGACGAGCCGGTCTGAGAAGCTCAGTCCTCACCTCGTTCTACAGGTGTGCAGTGGAGAGCGTCCTGTGCTCCAGCATCAACGTGTGGCATGGAGGCTGCACAGTTGCAGAGAGGAAAGCTCTACAAAGAGTGGTGAAGGCTGCACAGAAGTCTGTGGGAGTCAGTCTCCCCACCATCACAGACATCTACACCTCCAGATGCAGAAAAAGAGCCACCTGCATCATGAAAGACCTCACTCACCCAGCACACTCACTCTTTGCACCACTCCCCTCGGGACGGAGGTTGAGGAGCATCAAATGTAGAACCACTAGACTGAGGAACAGCTTCTACCCTGAGGCTGTCAGACTCATGAATAAATAAATAATAAGAATAAACACTGCAAAATGTCACATCATGTTGATACTGATCTGTTTCTTGTTGCTGCGTTCATCTGTGACTATCTGCGTTCATCTGTGACCATCTGCTCATGTTCGTGCTGCTGTTTATAATGATGTTTTTCTACTACATTAGGGCTTAGTGTATTACTAGCTGATGTCTCTCTTAGTTAATCCTAGATGTTATTATTGTTTTTCTCTTGCATTTGTTGTTGGATGTAACTGGGACCCTGTGTACATAATCTCGTTTTCAACACATGTACTACATGCGGTGCAAATGACAATAAATTCTCTCTGACTCTGACTCTGTCTCTGAATTTACCTGTTTAACTTGTCATTTTATTGTATTTTAAATTGAAATTTTAGTTCACTGTGTGTTAGTTTTGTAGCTCTGTTTTTATGCTTTCTTTTACCTTGTTTGTATCTAGTGTCCAGCACTTTGTTTCAGCTGTGGCTGTGTTAAAGCGCTTTATAATGCTGAAGAGTTTAAGAAGTATTAATGTTTTTCTGACTAAATGTTTATCAATTTTTATGTTGAGAGTTAATGCTTAATTCAACACTTGTGAGAAAAAAACATTTTAGTTTAGTGTCAAGATGTTTCATTAAAGCCTTGAAGAGGGGGGGGGGTTGTGCGGCTTTGCTTCAAAGGCTCAGAGTTTCTTTGAATGATAAAGGGCCCATCTTTCTTGGAAAAACTGGTCTTTGATGAGTGAATGCATATCACCCATCCTACTTCAAGCCTGGCAGTTCTTCTAATAAAAGGGAGTGAGGCAAACAATGTGTTTCCATGCATCTCACAGCCAAGTATGTAAGATGTTGATGAGTTGCAGTTTTCAGTTAAGGGCAAACTGACCCGTGCCTGACACCGCTTTGCACTTCAAAACATAGTGTTGCTCAAGATGAGTGAAGTCATGTATTCCATAAGGTATAAATTAAGAAGCGCTCGGATAAACAATTCGAAGTCTGTCCGCGAGTCTTTGGCCCAGACGTCCGGTCGAGCATTGATGGCCATATCTCCCGCCGAACCGTGTGTGACTTCCCGGTTCAGTGTCAAGGTGAGGAGATTCTGTAATTTGTCAATGCCTAAGTTTGTGTGCTGTTTGTACTGTGGCGGATTTAAATGACACAATTATTTCTAGCAGGAAAACAGTTTGACTTGTATGTTTATTGTGTATCTGAAGAGATGTACAAATGTTTTGTCTTTGTGTATGTTTTTCCTTTTTCCTTTTTCCTGTAACAGACTTCTTTAATAAATATTCATTATTTTTAATTAAGTCTTGTGTGTGAACTTTTTCCAAACAAAGTGTGTGCCTATCCTCACGAACCTGGTTTAAAAGATGATAAAACATTAACCATTTGGGGTTGATCTGAAATTTCATAGAACATTTTTGGTGTCACTTGCACAGGATTGATTACGGAATGCACCGTGCTGTTTGGAAAAAAAGAGGAAAAGTATGAAACTGTGTTCTTGGAAGCGGGTGTGATTCCCTTGTTGTTTTGGAAAGCGGATAGATTTTCCGCTGTTGAGAGCTGATAAGCGGGGTGATTCCCTATCAGCAATTTATGTCCTGTCTTACAAGTGGTTTTTGGGGGACGCCTTAAAAGCTGCTGATCGATTCTTTGAGTGCTAAGGAGAATCAGAAAATACACAGGAATTGTTTATGTATAGCTTGCCGTGCACGCAGCTAGAATGGTAACAGAAATATTTTACCAGGGTTAAAAGAAAGAAAAATAACCCTTGTTGTCTATCTGAAAAGTAACAGAAGATTTTGGGCCAGGGTTGAAAGAAAGGACCCTTGTTGTGATGTCTGGTGATTTATTTTTGATTTAAAGAAAAAGAAAATAGAAGTATTTTGATAAGGAATAGAGCTTGTTAAGGAATTTCTGCAGATCAGAAAGTTGGAAGTTGTCCAAAAAGTTAGCAGGAGTGATTTGTTGGAGGAAGAATTACGAGGAAAGAAAAAGGAGTTATTGTTTAAGTTCATAGGCGCATGCATGAGCAAAAATTAACAGAGTGAAAGAAAGAGAGAAAGTGGTTGAGAGACTGAGGAAGAGTGTTTCTCATCTGTCATGAGTAATGTGTGTGAGAGCAGATAAAGAAGTTTAAAAAAGTGCAGCTTGAAGACAACGCATGGTGTGCACATGCGAGTGTGTTTGGTTGCTGAATTTGTCAGCTGGAGTGTTAAAGAGACAGAATGAGTAAAAAGTGTGTGTGTTTGGAGAATGCACGTGTGTACAGCAGCTTCCATTCCCTCTGTTGTGAGTAAAAATGTAAAAAGACGAAGGTCAGCCTGTAATGGACGTGGTGAGACAGCAGCAGTCTGACTTAGATTTAAAAGTTGATAATGGAGGAACAAAAGGAGATGTTGAAAACTGAACGGAGGTCAGGAGACGGTCCTTGTTTGATGTTTTATTTTATTTTATATACAACAGTGTTTGTGCATGTGTGTTGCGGGGTGCCAGTGGACGCACCGCGAGAGGGGGCCTGACGTGGGCGCGCAGGTTCGTGTGTGTGAAAGTGAGAGTTATGCATGGAATTTTGAACTGAAAAGGTGGAGAATGAGGAGCAGAGGAGGCTGGAGGAAGAATTATCAGGGAGTTCAGAAGGAGCTAAGAGAAAGTAGCTCTAAGAAAAGGAAAAGTGTTGGTTTTCATGCTTATTTTTTATTAAAAAAGAAGAAGAGTGGTTTTAAGTTTTTTTCCTCTTTTTCCTTTCTCCTCTCTCCAAGTTTAAAGAATGAACCTTTTGTCTTAAAAGATTACTAATCCCTGTCTTTCTATGTCACCCAAGCTTTTGATCTTTTCCACAGCTTGGTGTCTTGTCGTCTGTCTGTTGGGACAACAGAGGTGGGCCCTGAGGATGACCAACTCCTGAGAGAGGCGCCTGAAGGGTGGTGGCTTGTCGTGCTGGGTCAACACTTCATCGGTGCGACACTGCTGGGTGTTTGACGCACCTGAGGATGGCATCTGTGTCACTGTGCTGCTGGTGACTCCACGCCTCTTCGATGCCAAGACGTGTCCTGATGAGGACAGTTGGGCTCTTTGCCACAAGATGAACCAAACTATAAAGACGGGACGGCTTCAAATGTCCTGTACATCGGTCCAGCTGGTGACTATGTAAGCAGAGGTGTCCGGCGCGTGTGACATTTCAGTGTGTCGACCTTATTGCAACCTTAAGGTCTGCCTAGAAGATGTAAAAAAAAAAAGAGACGGCCAGAAAAAGTGCTTACCAATCTTTCACGTGCTTCAAATGAGACTGCATGTAAAAATTGCAGGTGTTTTTGGTGCAAGCTGTTCCAGAGGGTGGAGCCACGAAGATAAGTGACTAGTTTGGGAACATTCTTTATTGTTCTTTGAGTTTTTATTTTGTTTTATTTTACCTGAAGTGATGAAATCTGAAATGATGAAATGTGATTTGTTTTTAAGACTAAATAATGATTAATTTGAGACAGATATGTGCTGCAAACAGGAATAGGTTTTATCTGGACAGTAAAATCGTCCTTAAAAAGTAACTAGGTGCCTTTTTAAAGGATGAATGTGTTGTATGCTTGTGGGTATGGGGACAACAAGACTTATTGATTGATTAATTGGCAATTCTGCTTTACAGTCACTCTGGACCCTTTGTTGTGCAACAAATGGGCCCATAAGTGCCGGAAACTTGTAATTGAGTTTCTATGTCTGACTGTCCATTTGAAAGTGGTAAGGGAAATGTTTTACAGTGGTTAAAACTAATAAAATAAGAATGTGCAGTATCCCTCCTTTACTTTTTTTATTTTAGTGCTTTGTTTTGTAGGAAGGATCATATAATTAGATTAGTTTGTAACACTGTCTTAGAAATGTCCCATGAGGTGACAGGGAAAAATTTCCAAAATTAGTCAGAAAATCATAGGGTGGAATGAAGAGTTTAAGAAGTATTAATGTTTTTCTGACTAAATGTTTATCAATTTTTATGTTAAGAGTTAATGCTTAATTCAACACTTGTGAGAAAAAACATTTTAGTTTAGTGTCAAGATGTTTCATTAAAGCCTTGAAGAGGGGGGGGGGTTGTGCGGCTTTGCTTCAAAGGTCCAGAGTTTCTTTGAATGATAAGGGCCCATCTTTCTTGGAAAAACTGGTCTTTGATGAGTGAATGCATATCACCCATCCTACTTCAAGCCTGGCAGTTCTTCTAATAAAAGGGAGTGAGGCAAACAATGTGTTTCCATGCATCTCACAGCCAAGTATGTAAGATGTTGATGAGTTGCAGTTTTCAGTTAAGGGCAAACTGACACCGCTTTGCACTTCAAAACATAGTGTTGCTCAAGATGAGTAAAGTCATGTATTCCATAAGGTATAAATTAAGAAGCGCTCGGATAAACAATTCGAAGTCTGTCCGCGAGTCTTTGGCCCAGACGTCCGGTCGAGCATTGATGGCCATATCTCCCGCCGAACCGTGTGTGACTTCCCGGTTCAGTGTCAAGGTGAGGAGATTCTGTAATTTGTCAATGCCTAAGTTTGTGTGCTGTTTGTACTGTGGCGGATTTAAATGACACAATTATTTCTAGCAGGAAAACAGTTTGACTTGTATGTTTATTGTATATCTGAAGAGATGTACAAATGTTTTGTCTTTGTGTATGTTTTTACTTTTTACTTTTTCCTGTAACAGACTTCTTTAATAAATATTCATTATTTTTAATTAAGTCTTGTGTGTGAACTTTTTCCAAACAAAGCGTGTGCCTATCCTCACGAACCTGGTTTAAAAGATGATAAAACATTAACCATTTGGGGTTGATCTAGCCTGGCCCTCGCCTTCCTGCACAGCTCCGCTCAATTCTCATTTCCCTTCACTGCACAGTCTGGGACTTTACCCACCCACTAGGATTTCTCCGGTAGATTTTTGTTCGGACCAATCAGAGAACAGAAGGGGCGGAGTTTTGGACCCTAACCCACGCCCCCACCAGTCCCAGCGCGCAGCGTCCTATAAAAGGGCTCTGCCAGCGCTCAGTCAGCGAGCAGCGCATGTTCTCATTCAAAGCGATGCAGAACTGGTTTATATGTGACACAAATTTATTAATTTCCCCTTCTTAATCCCTTATCTGGAGTTTTCTTTTGTTTTTTTTCCCCCAAAAGTTAAGTAATCGCTCCCTCGTCCTCCTTCTCCTCCACCTTCCTGCTGAGTAAAATGAACACGGAAATGCCTCAGGTTGTCACGAGAATTAAACTCGGGTTTTAGTTGCTGACCGAGTCCCATCAGATTTTCTGGTGTTTTGGTGAGCTGGACCAGCGATCCATGGTTTGATTTTATTGAACGTTTTATATAAACACAGAATTTGCGCAGCGAGAGCTGCAAGAGGCGGAGCAGCTGTCAAGTTCACCAGCACGGCATCATTCAAAGCGATGCAGAACTGTTTTATATGTGACACAAATTTATTAATTTCCCATGCTTAATCCCTTATCTGGAGTTTTCTTTTGTTTTTTTCCCCCAAAAGTTAAGTAATCGCTCCCTCGTCCTCCTTCTCCTCCACCCTCCTGCTGAGTAAAATGAACACGGAAATGCCTCAGGTTGTCACGAGAATTAAACTCGGGTTTTAGTTGCTGACCGAGTCCCTGCAGATTTTCTGGTCTTTTGGTGAGCTGGACCAGCGATCCATGGTTTGATTTTATTGTATTAAAACGTTTTATAACATATAAACACTGAGTTTGTGCAGCGAGAGAAAAGCTGCAGGACTCCTGGAGCAGGGGGCGGAGCAGTTGTCAAGTTCACCAGTGCACGGGGGGTGGCTCTGAGGGGAGGGAGCAGAATGCTTTCCCTGTTCAAAATATCCAATGGTTTTGTTCCTAAGCAGAGGCCACGCCTCCAGCAAGAAACGTTTCTCTATGGGAAAAGTCCAGACCCTAGTACGAAGCGAAGTGAAGGACAGGGTCTGGTTACAACCAGGCTAGGGTTGATCTGAAATTTCATAGAACATTTTGCTGATGATGATGATATAGAGGATGCTGTTCCTCTAGCGCCTACAGAGGGTGCTGTGCCTCCGGCATCGTCAGAGGGTGCTGTTCCCCCAGCACCTACAGAGGGTGCTGTGCCACCAGCATCTATAGAGGGTGCTGTTCCTCCAGCGCCTACAGAGGGCGCTGTGCCTCCAGCATCGACAGAGGTTGTTGTTCTTCCAGCGTCTCTAGAGGACGCTACCTCTCCAGTGTCTATAGTATAGAGGGTGCTACTTCTCTGCATCTCTAGAGGGCGCCACATCTCCAGCGTCTCTAGAGCGTGCCACGTCTCCAGCGTCTCTAGAGGGCACTGAGTTCCCAGCATTTACAGAAGGTCCTTGCGCCACTGACACCTCTACACCTGCTGCCGACAACGCTTCACCCGGTTCTTTGGCTAACAACACTTCACCCGGCTCTTCGGCTCCTGGCTCTACTGCTGAAGATTCCTTCTCTACCGCAGAAGATTCCTCCTTTACGTCTTCAGAGGGTCCACGCACCGCCGATGCCTCTACATCCACGAAAGTTCCACGCGCCACTGACACCTCTATGTCCACCGAGGGTCCTTGCACCACTGATGCCTTGACATTGACAGAGGGTCCCTGCGCCACTGATGCCTAGACGTCGACTGAGGGTCCCTGCGCCGCTGATGCCTCAAAGTCAACAGAGGACCTCCATACCGCTGACGTCTCTACGCACAAAGTTCCTATGCTCGACAAAGACCCTGAACTTGTAGCAGCCAGCAGCCCACAACCAGTCTGCGTCTAGCAACCACAACCAGCCAGCATCCAACCTGCTCAGCCGCGGGGGTCCAGACGGACTCCGCTTCAGCTTGCTCTTCACCCTGAGGCTGTTAGACTCATGAATAAATAAATAATAAGAATAATCACTGCAAAATATCACATCATGCTGATGCTGATCTGTTTCTTGTTGCTGCTGTGTTCATCTATGACCATCTGCTCATACAGACTCGTGTTCGTGCTACTGTTTGTAATGATGTTTTTCTATTACATTAGGGCTTAATGTATTTCTAGTTGATGTTTTTCTTAGTTATATCCTAGATGTTATTACTGTTTTCTTTTACATTTTGTTGTTGGATGTAACTGGGACCTTATGTACATAATCTTGTTTCATCAACATGTACCACATGCGGTGCAAATGACAATAAAGATTCTCTGACTCTGACTCTTCTGCCGAAGACCCTGACCCTGCCGTAGAAGATCTAAGACCTGCCGTAGAAGATCTAGATCCTGCCACAGAAGATCTAAGACCTGCCACAGAAGATCTAAGACCTGTAGCAGAAGATCTAAGACCTGCCGCAGAAGATCTAAGTCCTGCCGCCGAAGATCTAAAGCCTGCCGCCGAAGATCTAAATCATGCTACAGAAGATCGAAGACCTGCTGCAGAAGATCTAAAGCCTGCCGCCGAAGATTTAAATCATGCCGCAGAAGATCGAAGACCTGCTGCAGAAGATCTAAAGCCTACCGCCGAAGATCTAAATCATGCCGCAGAAGATCGAAGACCTGCCGCAGAAGATCTAAATCCTGCTGCCGAAGACTTAGAACCTGCCACCGAAGATCCTGACCTATCGGAGGTCTTCGTTCCCGACCTGCCTAAGACTCTTGTTCCCGATCTACTCCTGTCTGAAGGGTCTGATGGACGACTGCTCAACCGCCTGCCTGACTGGCCCCGGCTTGATGATTGGTGTCTAGTCCACCCTTCTGACCTGTCTCTCCCTGATCCGGCTCATCTGGACTCCCCGCCCACAAACCTCACGTCGGACATGCATAACGTCTCACTGCCTGGTGACCGCATGCCGCCGGACGATTTCTTGCTTCCAGGAGACGTCTCGCCCTACGTCTCGTCTGACGACTGCACGCCCGGCTCCTCGTCTGATGATGGCACGCCCAGCTCCATGTCTGACGACTGCACGCTTGATGTGCTCCTGCCTGATGGATGGCCACCCGTCTGATGGGACTCTGCCTGAGGGATGGCCTCCCGGCATCCCGCCTAACGTGCCTTTGCCTGATGGATGGTCTCCCGGCCGCCCACTCAATGTGCCTTTGCCTGATGGACGGCCTCCAAGCCGACCACCCGACGTGCCTTTGCCTGCTGGACGGCATCCCGGCCGCCCACCCGACGTACCTTTGCCTGATGACGACCTCTTGGTCGCCCTTTTTGAACTCTTAGAAAATTCTTAGTTCCAATCTTTGTATTTTAGTATCCATAGTTTAGTCTTTGTGTTTAGTTATGTTTAGTTTCCATAGCCTGATCCTTGTCTCTAGTTATGTTTACTCCCAGTCCTCGTCCTGTCGGTTTTTGGTTTCTTGTCCTTGTGTTTTCTCGTGCCCACCATCCTTGCAGCTCCTCTCTCCGCCTGCCCTAGTTTTGGGGGGGATTTTTTTAGAGATGCAAGGGGGCGTCCTTGGGGGGGGGACTGTAGGATGGCTCCCTCTGTTGGTCAGTCTCCATCCCTAAACCTTCTGGTTCCCATGTCAACGCGTTCAGGTGTTTATGATTTAGTTTGATTACTACATGTTTATTAGTCAGCGTTCTTGGGTGTTTCATGGTCAGGTCAGGTTTTGTAAGTACTGCTGTGTCAGTATCTTTATTTTGTATATTAAAGTGTTTATTTACTTTTACTCCTCGTACATCCGAGTCTTGCTTGCACCACTGGATTCACCTTGACAAGCACACACTGATTATGACAATCCCAAGGGAAACTCAACTAACTTTATTTTAAAGGAGAAATGATTAAAACAACTTTCTGTTGTAAAGATTGCAGACCCCTGTGTTAGAGGAATGAATAAAAATACCAACCAGTGTTGTTGTTCCTTGGTGTCCGGTCTGACAGTTTTGCTTGTAGTGTGTTGATATCTTTCATTAATTGTAGGTTTCTATCCATGTAGGCTTGTGTGAGTGCTCCTGTTGTGTAGTTGCACTGGTCATCTTTGTCCCGTCTCATTTTCTCCACACTTGGTATAATTTTAGACGTGTCCTGCTTGTCTTTGATGTTGATAACAATGTATCTTCCTCCACAGCTCTGACAGAGCTCTTGGATGTCTTTGTCTCTTTTAACAAAGTTAGAAACGGCTGGAGCTGCAGGGTCTGAGTCCTCAGTGAACAGAATAATGGTGAAGTATTTGACTCGAGAGCTGAACGTGTCCTGGATGGTTTGCAACTCTCCCTTGTCTTCATCAGTGAGGGGACCCACAGGTAGGACCAGGATGAAGGCATGGACCCCCTCAGGCTCACAGAGGGAGACACACCTGAGTGATTCCTCCATCACTTCCTCGTGTGGTTTCTCGTACAGAGGAGGCATCTCCAGCACAGAAACCCAACGTCCACACACCTCCCCCTGATGTTTAACACACTCTGAAGGTCTGGAGGCTGGATGAAGATCTGTCTGACCTAAAATGGCTTCAGCTGCTGAAGTCTTTCCTGCTCCTCTCCTCCCAAACAGAACCAGGTTTAAAGCTGGTTGGGTTTGGTCAGACTTTGGTTTTGCTGTGTCATCTCTGATGGTTAGGAAGGTGCCTCGGTTTCTTTTCACAAGTTCCTCTACCTTTTCCATCAATGCTCTGTGGTCATTTTCAAACATGTTGTACTGTCTTCCTTCACATTCTCTGAGAAGTGAGTTCAAAAAGAAACTTGTTTGATTCTCTTCTTGGGTCATGACAACCATTGAGTGCTTGAAGGCATTATCACCAAACAGACTCAGGGTGGTCTTCAGTGTTTGTAGGTCCTTCTCCATGAAGTCTGAAGGCTTCACTAGCAGCAGTAGAACATTTGGTCCAGGAGGAAAATGACTTATGCACCGTTTCAGCTCTTCTCTCATGTTTCTGGGAAATTGACTCTCTGGAGCTTTCACAACAAATAAGAATTTTTCGTTCCACCGTCCCTCTTGAAATGGCTCGGCTGAATGAACTCTTTGTACCACAATATTTTTTTTCTCGATGATGAAATTGGAGAGTTGTGTCTTGATGGTTGGATTTGTTCCTAAAAGCATGATGCAGAGACGTCCTGTAAGGTAAAAATAAAAATTAAATTAATTTTCTGAACTTCCATAAGGCATTATTATTGTTCTATAAGTCTTTTTGTGAACTGTAGCATCAGTGGGAACCACTAGAACAACATGGTAAATGGAGCTTACTTATATAGCACTTTCCAGCCTCCTATGAGGGGCCCCAAAGCGCTTCACATTACCAGCCATCCACCCATTCATACACACATTCATACACTGGTAGCGGTAGGCTGCCATGCAAAGCGCAAGCCAGTCCTACATTGAGCAACTCGGGGTTAAGTGTCTTGCCCAGGGTCAAAACGAGGTATGCAGTGACCTGGGATTGAACCTGGGACCTTCCGGTCCAGAGCCGGCTGCCCTGCCTCTAAACCATCTTGGCCTATGGTTGGCATTGGTTTGTTTTATTCTCTTGTGTTATTGTAGATGCAGTTCATTCTGTCATTCTGTTCCTTGTGTTCTCTTGTTGATTTCCTGTTTCTCTCTCATGACATTCCCTCACTTAGTATGAGGAGGATTGAAACAAGACTACAGACTGAGGCAAGGAACTTAAATAAAACAAGATTTGTTAATCAAAAAATAAAAGGCTGATGTGGCAGCAAAAAACTTACTTGAGCTGCGAAGAAATCACAGACACAAAGGACACCTGGACATAAAGAACAACAATGCACGCCTGCAGATGAGGTGAAGACTGAAAGGCTTATAAACTGGAGCTAATGAAGAGATGGGAGACATCCAGCTTGATTTTTTTTCTTTCTTTTTCCTTCCTTTATAGATGGCCTCCCTTCTCACCTCACAGCCATCCTCTTCAAATGGTAAATGGTAAATGGAGCTTATTTATATAGCGCTTTCCAGCCCCCTGTGAGGAGCCCCAAAGCGCTTTACAATACCAACCATCCACCCATTCATACACACATTCATACACCGGTAGTGGTAGCCTGCCTTGCAAGGCGCCATCCAGACCTACCGGGAGCAACTCGAGGTTAAGTGTCTTGCCCAGGGACACAACGACACATGGTGGGCGGACGCGGGATTCGAACCTCCAACCTTCCGATCGGGGGTCGACTGCCATTACCACTGTGCCACAGTCGCCCCTACACCAATATTTTTTTAATAGAAAGAAAGGAAAAGACAGAAAGTAAGACCACAAAGAAAAAATCCACAAAAAGAACACAAGGCAAACACACCCAACCGCCGTCTGCAATCCTGCGAAGTACATGACAGAACACAGCAACAAAACACATATGCAAAAAAGACACATAATATCCATGACTTTGCAGTAGATTATTATAAATACTATATACATATATATATATATATATATATATATATATATATATATATATATATATATATATATATATATATATATATAAAT